>JAEMWC010001300.1:150000-162500 GCA_016490735.1 Pachyseris speciosa
AAAGAAGATTAATAATAATAATGATTGGAAAGTACGGCCACGGGACTGCAGGACTGCGGGAGCATGCTTCTTAAGTGTTTCTCTTTTGTGAGGATGAATACAGCTGTTTCGGGAAAGGTTGTCCTGAGGAAGTCAAAAAGCGTACGCGACAATCCCGCAAGGTAGTCTGGGACACTGAATATTCTTTTGAAACGTCCAGAACTGGCGATGCCCCGACCATACAGTGAAGACCTGCGATAGCGTGCAATGTTGATGAAAGAGTATTTAGGATACAGTGTAGAGGCGAAGGAGCAGCTACTCTGTACATGACACCCAAAATTTCCAGCGCTGTGTTAAAATTCCTTAATACTGGGGAAGTAAAGGCAGAAAACTTTCAACGACCAATAAATAGTTTTATTATGCACCCGCACGTGCAACCAGGACGGCAACGGCAACGAGAATGCCACAAAACAACAATGGAATAGGCTTAATGAGCAAAAACAATGGCTCTGCACGTGCGTTTTACATTTTGGTACATTTCTTTGCCGTCCTCAGCAAAACAACAACGTGAACTGACCAAATTTTAGGTTTTCTCGAGAACGTGAGCGCATGACTGTAAGTTTTCTTTCTTTTTCCTTACTTTACCGCTGTTCATAAAAATCAGTCCCTGAATAGTTCGCCAGTATTTTCCAAGTGAAACAAATTGGAATAATAGCTAAAGCGTTACAAAAACGAGAAGTTAGATTTTGATAGGAGGTTTTCGTTGCCGTCGCCGTCGTCGTTGAAAAAGAGTCCTAATCATGGAAGCAATACTGCCACGTCCAGATGGAACGCTTGCAGAGACCGCACACGAAATTCAAGACCAGACAGGATCAGAACGTGGCCGTATTTCTAGCGTTTCAGCCGAAAAAAGGTTTGAAAAGGATTTATTGGTAGCCCGTCAATTACAATTTTCCGACCGAAAATGTAAATAAGTTCAACGCCGGGTTGTTTTCATTAATTTATGAACATTTTGTTCATGTTTACTGCTCTGTCGTGGATACAGTCTTATTGATACAAGGGCAGAAGTGAAGCTTCTGGCGAGGAATTAGGGACTACGTATAACCTTTATTTATGTTCTTTTAGAACGCGCAAACTTACATTCACAAGATCTCCTTCCATCGCGCTGAAAAGCTGTAAACTCCGAACCTACCCCTATCCATCATGCCTTTAGATATTGTCGCGTACGCTTTTCTCTTCTTTAGGACAACCTTTTCCGAAACAGCTGTATATGAAAGTCATTAAGCTAATGAAGTTGCTTACCGACATAACAATGTAGTCACTTTCTTTTTAAGCTTACTCCTATTTTCAGGCGTAAAGAACGAGAAACACACATTTCCAAAGTACATTTTAGGCTTCATGGCTATGTATATAAGTGTAAATTAACTCAGAGGTTCGGGAGGCATAACTTCGGGTGACTTGACCAGTTACCATGAGTAGAACTCAATGTTCAATATTTGATCAGATGTTTCATTCGTATGTTCGCAAGGGGATTGGGTCAGAAATAAAAATGGTGGAGAGATTTTTGACAACCAGAAGCGCTCGACAGATTCTATGGAATCTTGTATAGATCTAGAAAGAAGTAGCCTATGTTATTCTATTTTTTGACAGGATAGGCGGTTTGTTGGAGTAAGTATGTAAGCTCAAATTTGCAATGCAGCGATTACTTTGTATGTACAAATATGTGATAGTTCGCGTAAGATGTGAAAGTTGTTGTTTAATCCGTATTTAATATTTCTTAAAGTTCGTGGAAACGGTAGTTGTTGTTTAATCCGTATTTAATATTATTAAAGTTCATGGAAACTGAATTTTGAAACAATGAATCGACATTTAATTCTTATCGTTGAGTCATGGATCCGGTGGGTTTATAGCAACAGAGTTGTTATAATCATTGGGACTACGGGACTGCGAGACTACGGGGCTGCGGGAGCAGCATTAAAGAACACGACTGCGGGACTGTGGGAGCAGTTTTTTAAGTTAGATATTTGGTGGGACGGGTATTCTGCAATCTAGCCGAAACTATTTAGGAGAAACCGGAAGATGCTTCCAAACCCGAAAAAACGAACAACAACGAAACTTGAAGAACTATTCAAAGGGCTCTAACGTTGCCAACCATGCGTGGCAAAACAATCGTTCCATTGATTTCGATAATGCTTGTGTTATTGACAAAGGCAATTACCGCGTTCGAAAAATACTAGAATCCTGGCAAACAGCAAAAATCGTCGACGCGGATAAACTCAAAACCGTTGCTTAGGCAATACTCCATTTTATTGTAATTAGACCTCATTTACATTTTTATCCTCTAGCTCTTTTCACACTTCTTTTTGTATTTTTATTCTCAAAAATTTCGCACCCTTTTTAGTACAATATTTCCGTTCGCGCGCTACATTTTTCATTCGTAAAAGGCTATAGACTGATAGCCGAAAGCTTATGTTTTTAATCTTTTTAACCAGAGAACGTTTTTTCATTTCAATATGTCTTAACCTGGTTACAAAAAATGCGTTGTCGTAATTCAGGGGTCGTACCTCAGTGTGTTTCCACACAGAAGACTGAAAGAACTAATAACTTTTTGAAAACGAAACTCATTGTCGACATTCTGCTCTGCCTGAATGCCATCAAGTCGCTGTCTTATTTAAAATCGCCAATGTCGCTGTCCATTTTACTGTTATTTTTGTCGCTGTCGCCATTTCACGGGAGCGGTCTTGCCGTTCGTCGTCATTTCATTTCCTTCATGTCGCCGTTTCAAAGCCGTGTCGCCCGCCGGAATTTACCCTGACACGGCCTCAGATTAGGGAGTGCGTTCGACTTGGTTCAAAATGGCAGTTGTTTGCAAGAGGTTAGGAGGTAATAACGACTTTAAGGTGTCCATGAATTACACGATAAATGATTGTTATTGGTGATAAGGATAGAAATCGACGACGAGCATGAATAGAACAAGACGCCTGGAGGCGTTTACGCGGGATGTGTTGGTCTATATAAGCATTAAACTTTGAATGACTAGCGAGAGTCACAATCCGTTTGAATAAGCACAAGGAAATACAATTTTGGTTTGTTGACATAGATCGAGTAAAATTACACAATTCTGTGAAAAAAAAGACACACAAAAACAGACAATACCCCCCCTGACAATAAGTTTTCCTAACAAAAAAAAAATCATTCAGCCTCTATCTACGCCTAAAAAGCAAACGCGTTCAAACTAGTAAATGTACACGAAGGCGACAAAGCGAATCTTACGAGTTGCTATGAAGCACAATTCATTTGACCCGTTTCTTGCAAATTTCGCTAAAATTGCTTTGAATAGAACGAATCAGTGACTTAAAAATAAAGCACCGTAAAAATTCATATTCAAACCTGTAAGTTTGGTAGAAAGTCTAAAATTCTTGAGATGACTCGTTGTCATTGTTTGATTTCTCCGCTATGAACTGACCAATTTCCACTGTTCTAGCTGTCGAGTGTTCCTTAGAACTTTTTCTTCCGATATAATGTTTCAAAAAGCTGTGTTTCCCTTCCCTTCTAAGACCGGCATACTGCTATCTTGAAAATTCACCCGGGCTTTAGAAGCGGCCGCCATTTTTATTTGAAATTTGATCTTCCATGCGGGTGACCAAAACCTTTCTCTCTACCACTCCCCAAGACTCTCGCAGTAGTTTTCCACCTTGTCCTGGCACGTGATTCCATGATGATGAAAAGCCAATGAAATCGCATGATTTTCTTGAGTGTAAAAAACATTGCAATTTGTGGTTATGATGAAAATAAAATAAAAGCCCTCTTAGAGGACATGTGATGAAACTGATAATGTTGATTGATCTTGAGCATAATTGACCTAAGCGAAAAAGCGATCTATTGCTAATACGATAACTGAATTTGAAGTCTACAAATATTTTGTAACAGTAACGCAATAATAAAAAGCAAAATGTAAACAAGTCACACCACTCTGAAACAATCGACAGAATGACGTTGACAGTTAAAGAATGTCTGGAACGTTGTGAACAATCTCAGGAAAGCTCCTAAAAATTCTTGTTCCAAATTTGTTTAACTTCAAACTTGAACTTGAGTTTTTGTATTGTTTTACAAGATATTAGATTCACAAAAACAAGATAAACATTCCATACATATTTCTGGTTGTCACGGCTCTTCAAATGTGACGCAATAAGAATTGATGTTCGCGGTTGTAAATGCATTTTTTAGTTCGTCTCTGGCCAAAAGCATTTTAACGCCAAAGAACACGAGTTGTATCCACTATTTGGTACTTCTGGTAGATTTTGTTGACTTACGTAAAAAGATCAAGAAAAACGAATCACGTAAATAATTTGTTTTTTAATTTGAAAACGATGCAAATTAACAACAAAAAACAATAAACCTGTCATTGATTTTCATAAATGATTTGAACAATAGCAGTATTAAGTTAAAAGTGTACCCATGTTTCATTCATTTTCATACTCAATTTGAACAATAACATATTGAAGAATAAAGTCACTCTAACTTGAAACAATAACGTGGAATATAAAGCTGTTCTCAAAGATGACATTTATAAGAAACTTTTAACTCAACGTGTCTCGCATATCTAGTGTATCAAATTATTGAAATATGAAGTGTAATGGTTATAACATGATAAACGTTTTTTAAATACCGGTCAGCTGGTCAAGAACTGGCAAATGATCTTGTTCGCCTCGTCAGCAATCATGTTTTTTTTGTTTGAGGTTTTCAATGGTTTTCAATCACCAACGACGTGAGGGACTTTCAGCTTGTCGGTTGACAAACAAACGACTTGATCCAATCCTCATCTTTCCATTCAAAACTTTTGATAAATCACCCCAAATCCCGAAAGATACTTGGACGTCCGGCACATCTGGTGAAAGATTTGCCTTTCAAAGAAGAAAATGATAGAAAAACATCATCTACCTGCCGCGAATCAAGCAACAACAAGATACGCGAAGGATCGAAGCGCACGGTAAAACGAGTCTGCAGTAACAAACGTAAAAACTAAGTTTGGTCAGCGGCTTCGGTCGTCGTTACATAGGTACTTCATGTATCTCCTATACAATAAGAGATACATAAAGTACTTATACCCGTCGATTTGTGGACTCTTTGTAGACGCCATTACACCTTTTGCCCTTCATTAACAGAAAATAGAAATTCATTTTAATTAACGGGAATTCAATAACATCTTCGGAAGAACATTTTCACGAATAAATTTTCATTTTAATCACCCGTTGGTTCATTTGCGCAATTATCATGCTCCTGCACCTTCAATAACATTGGAATGTCATTTTATTTATCCTTAAGTCTATTATGTCTTTGGAAAAATCATTAACCCTTTGTCTTCGGCGATTTAGTCGCCTTTTTTTTTCAATTTCCGGAGGGTAGGAGGTCAAATCGATGTGGCTGAGATTTCGCTGGTCCACAAATTTCTTTGTTGTCACGCTGGTCACGCTAGTCACGCTAGCTGTCGTTTATTTGTAAACAATGACGCAGCTGCTATTCGTCGCGTATTTGATTTCTAAGGCACTGTTTACACGGACGCGCCTTTCGTTTACACGGCGCCGGTCGAGTTCGTTATCAGAACCGGGTCGTTTTGAAAACGCTTTCAAAAGTGGAGCGTTTTCAAAACGATACGGTTTCATTGGTTGTGTAAACGGCGAAACCGCATCGATTTGAAAACGGTTACTTATTTTGGTGCGAAACTGACTGGCTCGCGAAGGGTAAATATGGTAAACTTCGCACGGAGTGCAGCGCTTTTTTGCACAGTCACAATTTAAGTTCTTTTTTTCAGCTTTCATATATTTTACTCTCTATAAACCAAAGGCATATCGTAATAACAGGCAGAGATGTCTTGAAATGTTGACTTTTTCGTCGATACGCTCCAGAGTAACGAAGAGAAAGCAAAACGACGATTCTGGATTCGGCCTGGAAGAACTCGTGTTTGATGGGACAACTTTTTGGACTGTAAATGCTTCCAGAAGAATGTCTGAGAACGAGATCGCCATGACGTAAACGGTTGGATAGGTTCCGTGTAAACACTTTGAAACCGTGTCGTTTTTGATGCGGTTTCGAGGTCATGAAACCGTGTCGATTGGAAACCGCGTCCGTGTAAACGATGCCTAAGTGTGTTTTGGAGCCATTTTCCACCTCAGAAGTCCCCTGCCCGGCATCATAAAGCTGGGTTGATAGGTAGAGCAATCCTCTGGAAGAAAACAGAGGTGAGAAGCAATTTCACAGGACGTGGGCCGCCTAAAATGTCCGATGGAATCATGGCAATTCACGAAGTGAAGTTGTGTTCCCAGCCGTTTTGTGAGTGGATTTCGGAACCTGGCATGGCAATTTCGGCTAGTTTGGACTTGTAAGTAGCACAACCGGTGCAATATTTTGTCAGTAGGACCGGGTGGCTCGACACTTAGAAAAACATATGTGACATAGAAATTGGCGGGCTTCCACGTCTTCGTTCCGCAAAAAATACCCAGAATTCCACCGGGTCATTGACGCCAAATATACAGACAGTCAGAGCAACTGAAGCCACGATGCGCTCAAGAAGTGAGCAGGAAAATGTGGAACAGATTGCCAGAATTGGAATGGAGTCGACGTTTCCTGCAAACATAAACATTTAGCTTCAAGATGAATTTTCCTTTTAAAACCTTCAAGACAAAGTTTCGAATTTTTTGTGCGGTCCAAAAGCGTTTTAGGGTTTTCCAATAGAATAAATACTCAAATATTCAATGAAAATTGGCACTTTTGGTCAGTTTACTGGGTGCTAAAGTCTAAACAAATGATCGCGTGGTAATAAAAATGATTGATTTTTACCCATAGTCCGAGATTTGGGAAGGTTGTAGGGTTTCAAACGTCGCATGCCTTGCTGTTCCGTAAAAAATGAGTTAATTATGCAGTAAAACGCTTCGTCTACTACATGTGTTTATATAACGGAACGCGGGAACCCATCCGGGAACTTTCTACCACCTGCATGACCCCTGAGGGCCTGAGATGAGACCAGCAATATCGTCACAGAACGGTCATATGATTCCAGCAATCCTAAAATTCCTAGGATAAAACGAACAAGGTAAAAGGCAGTTCCATTTGTTATTATTTTGCCGAATGTGGAGTACTTTTTAGAATTTACACCCTTTTGGACACCTACACAAAGCAGCATTGTTGTTGGAAACCAACTGAAAAGAATGTTAAGGGGGCGAGGATTTATTCCTGCTATCTTCTAACTGCATGGTCTTCTTCCATATTCGCTTCTCCAGTTTCAGACAGGAAAATGGCAGAGAGCGTTGGAGAAATTGTCCTAGATCTCAATGGATGCCACGCCTTGGCCAAGGGAGAGGGGGACTTTTCTCGACAAAAAACAACCAATTGCAATCTCAACAATGCAAATGAAAACAACCAGAAAACCACCGAGTACCACGAGAAGCATCTGTCAATAGCGAGAGAGGTAGGCGATAGAGCTGGAGAGGGAAAGTCCTTTTGCAATCTTGGCAATGCGTATCACAGCCTTGGAAACTTCCAGAAGGCCATCGAGTACCACGAGAAGGATCTGTCAGTATCGAGAGAGATAGGCGATAGAGCTGGAGAGGGACGGGCCTATTGCAATCTTGGCAATGCGTATCACAGCCTTGGAAAGTTCCAGAAGGCCATCGAGTACCACGAGTCGCATCTGTCAATAGCGAGAGAGGTAGCCAATAGAGCTGGAGAGGGAAAGTCCTATTGCAATCTTGGCAATGCGTATCACAGCCTTGGAAATTTCCAGAAAGCCATCGAGTACCACGAGAAGGATCTGTCAATAGGGAGAGAGGTAGGCGATAGAGCTGGAGAGGGACGGGCCTATTGCAATCTTGGCAACGCGTATCACAGCCTTGGAAACGTCCAGAAGGCCATCGAGTACCACGAGAAGCATCTGTCAATAGCGGGAGAGATAGGCGATAGAGCTGGAGAGGGAAAGTCCTATTGCAATCTTGGCAATGCGTATCACAGCCTTGGAAAGTTCCAGAAGGCCATCGAGTACCACGGGTCGCATCTGTCAATAGCGAGAGAGGTAGCCAATAGAGCTGGAGAGGGAAGTCCTATTGCAATCTTGGCAATGCGTATCATAGCCTTGGAAACTTCCAGAAAGCCATCGAGTACCACGAGAAGGATCTGTCAATAGCGAGAGAGGTAGGCAATAGAGCTGGAGAGGACGGGCCTATTGCAATCTTGGCAACGCGTATGACAGCCTTGGAAACTTCCAGAAGGCCATCGAGTACCACGAGAAGCATCTGTCAATAGCGAGAGAGATAGGCGATAGAGCTGGAGAGGGACGGGCCTATTGCAATCTTGGCAATGCGTATGACAGCCTTGGAAACTTCCAGAAGGCCATCGAGTACCACGAGAAGCATCTGTCAATAGCGAGAGAAGTAGCCAATATTGTTGGAGAGGGAAAGTCCTATTGCAATCTTGGCAATGCGTATCACAGCCTTGGAAAGTTCCAGAAGGCCATCGAGTACCACGAGAAGCATCTGTCAATAGCGAGAGAGGTAGCCAATAGAACTGGAGAGGGAAAGTCCTATTGCAATCTTGGCAATGCGTATCACAGCCTTGGAAAGTTCCAGAAGTCCATCGAGTACCACGAGAAGGATCTGTCAATAGCGAGAGAGGTAGCCAATAGAGCTGGAGAGGGACGGGCCTATTGCAATCTTGGCAACGCGTATCACAGCCTTGGAAACTTCCAGAAGGCCATCGAGTACCACGAGAAGCATCTTTCAATAGCGAGAGAGGTAGCCAATAGGGCTGGAGAGGGAAAGTCCTATTGCAATCTTGGCAATGCGTATCACAGCCTTGGAAACTTCCAGAAGGCCATCGAGTACCACGAGAAGGATCTGTCAATAGCGAGAGAGATAGGCGATAGAGCTGGAAAGGAACGGGCCTATTGCAATCTTGGCAATGCGTATGACAGCCTTGGAAACTTCCAGAAGGCCATCGAGTACCACGAGTCGCATCTATCAATAGCGAGAGAGGTAGCCAATAGAGCTGGAGAGGGAAAGTCCTACTGCAATCTTGGCAATGCGTATCACAGCCTTGGAAACTTCCAGAAGGCCATCGAGTACCACAAGAAGGATCTGTCATAGCGAGAGAGATAGGCGATAGAGCTGGAGAGGGACGGGCCTATTGCAATCTTGGCAACGCGTATTACAGGCTTGGAAACTTCCAGAAGGCCATCGAGTACCACAAAGAAGGATCTGTCAATAGCGAGAGAGGTAGCCAATAGAACTGGAGAGGGACAGGCCTATTGCAATCTTGGCAATGCGTATCACAGCCTTGGAAACTTCCAGAAGGCCATCGAGTACCACGAGAAGCATCTGTCAATAACGAGAGAGATAGGCGATAGAGATGGAGAGGGACGGGCCTATTGCAATCTTGGCAACGCGTATCACAGCCTTGGAAACTTCCAGAAGGCCATCGAGTACCACGAGAAGCATCTGTCAATAACGAGAGAGGTAGCCAATAGGGCTGGAGAGGGAAAGTCCTATTGCAATCTTGGCAACGCGTATGACAGCCTTGGAAACTTCCATAGGGCCATCGAGTACCACGAGAAGGATCTGTCAATAGCGAGAGAGATAGGCGATAGAGATGGAGAGGGACGGGCCTATTGCAATCTTGGCAATGCGTATCACAGCCTTGGAAACTTCCAGAAAGCCTTAGAATATTACCAGTTAAGTGTTGAGATGCGAAATATTATCAGGGCCAGCATTAAGTCTGAAGAGGCTTTGAAATAAGTTTCCGGGATCTACATAGTTCTGCTTACAATGGGTTGTGGACAACCCTGTTAGAGCTTTGGAAGAATTAACGATGCTTTGTCTGCTGCCGAGGAAGGGCGAGCACAGGCTTTGCTTGACGCTCTTACTCGATATTGTTTAGCGGAAAGTCCATCAATTTCATTTGATAACCAAAGAAACAATTTCTTATATTTTCACACAAGTTACCCACGACTGTATTTTTAGCCCATCAACACAGCGTCATTTCCTTCTGGGTTATCAGCAATGGAAGCAAGGTTGAGTTTAGACAAAATACGGTGCAAGGCAAACATGTCGATGAAGATTCAATTGCCGTGTTTTGGAAACTACTTTTAAGAACATCGGAGTTGGAGTTCGTGGTAAGGTTTTCTGCGAGAATCGAGCCTTGAATGTTGATGATGACGATGGCGATGATGAATGACGACGTAGACGACAACGGCGACAATGAACAGGAGCAACATGGCGGTAGTAAAGATGGCGACGGTGTCGATGATGGTGAGCGTAACTGTGACCGTGACGGTGATAGTCATAATGGTGCTGATGATGGTAGTTGCAATACCAAGTTATTGGAGCTACTTCACGATGCAATCATTGGCCCTATTGCAGACTTGTGTCAAAGCGAAACCTTGATCATTGTCCCCGATGGCCAACTTTGCTTGGCGCCATTCTCTGCATTGAACTATTCTTATCCGCACAGTTCCCTCTTTGACAAGTTTGAGGCTAATTACAGATTCCTCTGAAGACTGCAACAATGTCAATGGGGCACTGCTCCTCGGAGATCCATATCTGGGGGAGATAAGAAAGCCAAGGTACAAGCAATTACCTTATGCGAAAATGGAAGTAGAGATGCTAGGAGGTGTCCTCAAAATTCCACCACTTACTGGAAAAGACGCAACCAAAGATATGGTTCTGAAACGGATGTCATCAGTCGCTCTGGTTCACATCGCAGCTCATGGACGAAAGGAAACGGGAGAGATTGCTTTAGCCCCAAACCCAGGATGGGAAAAAGATGACCATGGAAAACCCAGGTCAAGCCCTAGAGAAGAGGACTACATCTTGAAAATGTCAGATGTTCAGGATGCTAAGATTAGAGCCAGACTGGTTGTACTTAGCTGCTGCCACAGTGGTAGAGGAGAAATCAATTCCGAGGGGGTCGTCGGTATTGCTCGGGCTTTTTTGGTAGCCGGTGCTCGTTCAGTTGTGGTGTCCCTTTGGGCAATTTCAGACATGGCGACCATGGAGTTCATGAAGCGCTTCTATCAACATCTAGCCGTTGGAAAAAGCACTGGTGTGGCTCTTCATCAGGCTATCAAGAGTCTTCGGGAATCAGAGAATTTCAGTCATCCCAAGTACTGGGCTCCATTTGTGCTCATTGGTGATGATGTTACGCTTGAACTTTCAAGAAATAAATCAGAGGGTGAGTAGGTACCATCAATGAATACTATTTATGTAACATTAGCTTTCAACTCTGCGTTGCAAAGAATTATCCTAATAATTAGCTGCAAAGAACGAGCTCAAAAGAATTGTACAATGCTGGCAATCCGTTTCAGCGACAAAGTGATAACACAGAAACCAAGGGAAAAAACGTTAAGAAAATCGTAAAAGACAATGCTTTCGTAAAGTTCAGTACAGCATAAACGAATATCAAAAGAACACTTACGTGCCATGCCTTGACTCGTGGGTCGAGTCCAATCTCATATCTCCAATCTTCACGCTTGAAGATACGGGCGATCCTTGAAAGATTTCTTAGGTTCACGATTCTGATTGGCGTTTTCAAACAATTCAAATAAACAGAAGTAAAACAGAACTCTTACGTGGGACAATTCAACCGCATGTCCGATATCTTCGGACATATGGGTCAGAACTTTCCAGAATCGCTCTTTTCCCAACCGCTGGTTAAGGGCAGGGAAGCCTCTGGGTAAGAGATTGGGGTCGAGTCGAGTTAAAACAAGGGGTCGTTAAAAACCAATTTCTGGAGGAATCCTTCACCAATGCTACGAGTTGTGGAGTATCTTTTATGTCCACAGTCACATAACTTTGATCGTTATTGTTATTTCTTTGTTTTACTTTATCTCTTTTCTTTATTCTTGTTTACAGTCGCTGACCAGTGAAGTTAGAAGAATAATTAAACACAAATCAACGGATTTTCCCACGTTAACGTGTTTCCTTGAGAAGTTAAATTTACACTATGTCAATGAATATCAAAAGTTCGAACTTTTCTTGGCATCAGGTTGTTCTATGACACGTAGCGGAATTGTACTGCATGATTGTTTTCATCCTCGAGATTATTTGTACTTGATAGCGTGTTGCCTAGTATTTAAAATAAGACAAATATTTTAGCAAAGGCGTATCTTTCTCTTAGCAAGTATTAATAGAGCAGTAGTCCATTAAAAGTGAAAAACGGAATAAGCCTAGAGCGGTAGTGGATTAAGTGAGACAGAGATACAGGTGCACTTAGTAAAATAATTTCATTCTTTTGAATGATAACGAGGGTGTGGCAGATATATCTATTATGTGAATATGCTTGACTTTGCAACTTCGTTTCCAGACTGTGGTAAACGCTTCATAGGTTTGATTATCAATCCTCTTAAATTCATAGGTTACGATGCATCCAGAATGGATTAAATCAAAAGATTTTAAGGGGATATCGAATTAGTAATGATACTCTATAGCTGACAGGACATGAAGGCCACACGTTTTCAATTCAAGTTGCCATTTTAG
>JAEMWC010001300.1:167500-187500 GCA_016490735.1 Pachyseris speciosa
AGTTAGGTTATGTCCCGCCTTAAGGGCCCATTAAAGTATCTTTTGATGCCGTTGCTAGGGAAAAATCAATTTGCTATAACTCTGCACATGTATGCTTCAATTGGACCAAATTTGGACAATGCCCATAGGGGGCAAATATGGGCCAGTACATGACGTCATCGGACCACGCCCAATGTCACGTGACCAGAAACAGAAAAATGCATTTTAACTAAATGGCTTAAACCTTTTACCGTCATTTTCTGTACAGTAACAATACAAAAGTCGTTTTGAAGAAATTTAAGCATGCGTTTTGGCTTATGATAAAAAATAAAAAAATGAGAATGGTAAATGAGCTTCTTTGACCACTCTTTTGAGCATAATTTTTTTGTTTTTCATTTTGTCGCAAAACCCATGCTTGAATTACAAGAAAATATGATGTTCTTTCGAATTGTTTTAAAATCCAGCAACTACATTTATCTCTCGGGGAGAAAAGTCAATTTTTTCGCGGCACCGGAAGTGGCGAGCGAATTTTCAGCGGCCTGGTGCCTAAGCATTGTGGCCAGTCACATCTGTGTTTTGTTTTATCGAACAAAATTCGAATTCAGTTTCTTTTTCACAGTCACGGTGTTGTAGATTAATTAAATTACTGTTAACTAGGTTCTCAAGCGAGGCTGATGTTGTAAGGAGAAGCTGTCCATCACAAGTTTCGAGCTCACCATTATCAGTCAGGCTTTCTATCGAGTGGTTAAAGTGGTTAGCATTAATTTTTGATGTAAGAATGAAATTCTTGTGATCTAGAGCTGCTTTCAAGGATGCTCACCGTCTTTTGCTCCATGCTGTCTTGGGAGAGCTTCGTTTATTTGTGTTATATTTAAACAATGGAGTTTCTCAGGTTCGGAAGGACAGTTCACGGACACAGGTTCACAGGATCGCACAGTTTTATCGCAAGATCGGAGCGGTCAAAAAGGCCGCGGACACAGTTTCTGTTGAAGTTTGCAGGTGATGATAGCGCACTACTAATTTCAGTTTGTCTCCGCATCTTTGAGATTTCGATTTCCAACCTGACACTGGAAATCTTTTAGTGTCACCTTTTCGAGATTTCCCCATCGACATGCAACCATCGCTGCGGCTTTCTGTTTACGTCCGTACGTGGAAAACATTTTCAAGCAGAACACTCAAGTTTAGTTTCGGTAGATATCTGTTCGGTGGAGGGTAGTTCGCCTTGGGCTTTCGGTGTCGATTAAAGAGTGCACTCGGCCTAAAAGATTCGCAATGGGGAATTAATGGCCCCTGAGGTTTTCGGAAAGGTCATAACTGCTGTTTTTGGCAGTTAAAAACGTCAGCTAACATTTTCGGAGAGAAAATTATTCCCTAGAAAGTTCGTGGAAAGTTCATTTCAGCTTGAATTTTCTCAAAGGAAGATTTTGTTCCCTAACATTTTCGGGCAATTAAAACTTCAGCTAGGGATTCCGAACAGATGAAATTTTTCTAGCTAACAAAAACATCACTTAAAACAGACTTCAAACACCGTAAGGTACTTAAAAATGCCTTTCCACAACTTTTGGTTGATTTGGCTCATTGTATGCCCCCGAAAATCAATTAATAAAAATGTAAACAAAAGGTTTTCGATCTTGTATTTGTTGCAACGAAGCAAAAAAAGGTTACCGGCGACTTGAACGAGCCAGCGACCGGCCGACGCCGAAGAAAGCGCGCGAAAAAATTTGGGCTGACCGGAAGTGAAATTGCACTTGGTTAGCAACCGTGTACCTTAGCAACGAGATACTTCAATGCCGGGCCGAGGCCTCAATAGAGCTTTTATGTCATCTTTCGCTGGCTTTATATTCGTTTTCCCCACAGTTCACATTAAAGAATGTTTTGAGTTTGGAGTTGACCAGGCTTAATTTTATGGACTTACACTCGTTCTATTCAAAACGAGGCATTTCGTTGGGAGGACAATTTTAAACTGGTCTTGGGACATCAGATGAAAGATAAATGTCTTCTTCACAAGGTAAACTGTTCTGGGGACATTAGATGAAAAAGAAATGGGGTGTCTTATTTTTACCATTTTGTCGTCTTCACACGGTAAGGAGTACTCAATGGCAGCTCAAGATGATTCAAACAGAGATAAAATAAACAGATCTAGCCAAGCCTAAAAGCGGAGCTCCACGATTATTTTTTTACGGGTATCGAGCAACACCGCAAGGCTTTCCTTGAACCAATATTTTATGTTGAGAGCAGTCAACAGGAATTGACCGCGGTTCAAAAACCTCAAAACATTACAAGAAAACAACACAGTCGACGCGAGTGTTTGTTCGAAAACAAATTCAGCAATCAAAGAACGATCGGCAAATATTTTCATCCAACATCGTTGGACGAGCATGTTTGACGGTTAGCCACCTCTCACAGTAGTGCATTAAATGGCTTTCCATGTTTGATCTAACATGTTGATCCAAAATTTCGCATTACGCACAAATATTTGATCGTTTAGCCAACCCAACAAACAAATCGTGCAAAAACGGTAAAAAGCAACCAAATGAGCCGCATAACGTCGAAAATTTCAGCAATAATACGCAAAAATCATTTTTTGGACTCACTTGGCCTGTATTTGGTCAAACATTCTTTTGCGTTTAGCCACCAAACGTTATGTTTGACAAACACGATAATGGCTGAAAATGTTTACATATTTCGAAGTAAGCTAAGCTTAGACATAAGCTTAAATGTCGTAGAAAAGAGAAAAAGGAAAACAATCCTGATAGTTTGGATAGGTAATCGCACCAGGCCGAGTAAAATTAAGGATTAATATCACTTGTGCCAGTTTTCAGAAAGTTGCTGAAATTGTCCTCGTCGCGCAAAACATAAGTGATACTATACTAATCCTTAATTTTACGAGGACTCATTGCGATTACGTATTAATAACATAAGTGCAAACTCTTTCAGTTCTTTAATAAACAGAAAAAACACAGACGTCGAAAAACATGTGCAGTCAGCCAAGCGGAGGAAAACCACTCGTTCGCTTGCCAAACAACAAACAAACAATTTGACTAGCTACTTCTTTGTGCCCAAAACGAGTAGATCGTTATTTATATCCAGTCGAAACAAAAATACAAGCTTCATTCCTGAACAAAAGTAACAAAGATTAAACCAAATGTTAAGCTTCAATTTATAAGTTACCTGTGTTGTCGAGCTTTCTACCAATTGAAAATACGCATCGATCCACTATAGTAAAAACACGCATCTACAAAATAGCAAACGGTTTGTCCAGAGAAAGAACTTCTTCCACCAAGTTTGCGCTACTCGTTCCTCCCATTAATGACGGTAAGTTGGTAAGTGAGCTTTAATAGTAGCTGAAGATGCCGCGGTAAATTAGTGAACAAGCCCTTGAAACGTTAAATCATTTTGTTTTTCAACCACACAATCCGGGCGCCATACAAGTGGATCCAAAATTTAAGAATTTCCTGAGAAAAGCCTTTTACTGATTCATTTTATTAGTTAAAAATTCACCTTCCGGAGTATCTTTTAAGTAGTTCTCGATTTCTATGCCTTTTTCGCGAAATAAAAGACAGAAACTGAATTTCTTAGAAGATGAAGTTGTTTTGCTCAAAATGAAGAAAACCAACTGAATGTGAAATCTCGAGTCGCAGAAAGCGCGCGAAATATTAAACCTCGTTTGGTTTGGATATCCCATACCTGGCTTGAGCCTACGATACAATCGAAAACCAGTACCTGGTCAGCGGTCAACTTCAAAAAATAGCTGACCTCGATGAGGTCTTAACTTGAGCCCGCGATATGGTCACGTAATACTGGTCAGCGGATACCTTGTTTTGACAGGTGTCAATTGGTCATAATATAGATGTCCAATATCAAAGATGTCCGCTGTAAACTAGCCTGTCAGTTGGAGTATGGCCGGCATTTCACATCACATACATAGAAGGGTAGACGTACGGACGTACAGACGTACGGACGTGCGGTGACCAAAACCATTTTTTTTCTCGAATAGATGGGTTACCATATTTTCTTAACCATGGTGCCCCGCCTTGCGGCACTTCGGGCCGCCGAAGCTCCGCTATAAGGTTGGTGTAAGCCATATTAAAGAGATTATAGTTGGACTGAGTTGCTGAAGAAAACTGAAAATAATGCAAAATAAAGCATTCATGCCTTTACTTTAATCAGTCCTGCGGTGTGTCCTTATTTTCTTTAATCCGAAGTACTGTCCATTTAAAGATGAGAACGCTGGTGTTGGCCGCATCGAACTGTCAGGGTGCGGAAGGTCAATGAATTACCAACAAATGGAGTTATCATTCGCCCATCCTTTTCATTGGCCCAGAGCCTACCACGCGACCTACAATTAACTGCCTATAATTAATGGTCTGCTCGTGTGTATTACCGTCCAACTGTGATTTTGCTGCAAATAATATTGTGCTCATGCGTAGTTGTGTCCACGCGTCCATGCTCTTCAAATTCAGTGAAAAATAGCAGATCGTCTCACGCTTCCCCTGAAAAAAAAATCTGAAAAACAAGCTCGGTGATGGAATGAAACTCGGTTTTCGCAAAATATCGTGATTTGCCAGTGTCTCGCCACCGACAAATCACGATATTTTGCTCAATCTCGTCCAATAATTATTAATTAGCTGCGTCAAATCACCACTATCAGCGGGACCGAAAACAATAAACTCCATCTTCATTGTGCGCCAAGTCCAACGTTCAGTCGCAAAAGTTCCTTTTCGGGCCAACTTTTTTTCCTGAGGGAAAGGGGAAGCTGTACATAGGCTAGCACTGAACCTTACTAAACATTGGTCGTTGCACAGTTTATGTCAACAAACATTTCGTTGTCCAGAGGGTTTACTACGCATGCACCAACCAACATTCATATTTTTCAAACAATAAAGTAATAAAAGAATGGTTATTGTCAAATAATGTATTGCAGGAATATTTGTTATTCCTAGTAAACTGACTAGATGGTTTTGTTTGAGAGCCGAAGGACATGAACAAAAATAAAGAAATAAAACACAAATTTATGAACAAAAGCGTTACACTTACTGGGCATTTTTTACGTTGAAAAATTAAATTTATGAAATTCTTTTCTGTGTGTGTTGCCCAACAAATTGTTTTCTGACTGCTTTGTCACTCTACTGGGGTTGTTTGGCAGTTTGGTTGAAAACCCCTGCACAAGTTAAAACTTTCATTCTACACTAACACACTGAAAAGACGCGTTCAAGTAACGACGCCGGTGGTGAGTTTCATTTTGTAAACGGTCGGTGCCATTATTGGTGACCAAGCTTTTCGTAATGGACGATGCCATATCTGAGGGGTGTAAAGGGAATGGGGGATCCTGCGCACGTTTCACGGACATCAAAAAGTAGAAACAGCGAATTAAAATTCCATGTTAACGTTTCACGGAAATCACAAAGCAAAAATATTCACAGTTCATGGATTTTATTTCTTATTTTCACTGGTCACACTTAATCCCGTATCACGCAATAAGGTGTTGTGGGGGTCTTGAATAAATGACGGTAAATGCAGTTACGTTTTATTTCTTTACTGCAAAGTCGCTGGAATCAGTTTAGTTCCTGGATAGTTCGTCAACATATCGTACAAGCTGAACAAGCCGTAACTCCCGAATCAGTTTACTGTTGCGTTAATCTATCACTTGTCTGGATCCTTTGTATTTATATGTATATTTTTTCCTTTTTATGTATTTTTGAGGGCCGTAAGTTAGAAATACTGTAAAAGGTCATTGCGTCTCCTTCTTTAAATAAAGTTGTTGTTGTTGTTGTATTTGTTGGCGTCGCTTCAGTCTTAACTCAACATTGATAGATAGTTTCTGCAATGACGACAGTAATGGTAACGAGGCCATGAAACATGAGACAGTCGCTCTGCTCATTTTATTCACACTTTACCTTGCCTGCCAACAACTGAAAATGACCAAGACGGGGTTTTTGGAGAGCGTTAAGGCATGGTGGATATTTTTCTCGCATTTTGTAACCTTCAGCGCGTGTTCCTGCTCATAACGACAATAACGTGAATTCATATCTTGAAATCTGGGCCCGGTTGTTCGAAAACCGATTAGCGCTAATCTACGATTAAAAGTTAACTGAGGTTTTCATCTCCCTCACTGAAAACGTTTTCTGAAAGCTCATTCTAAGCTCAGGGTAAATAAAAGTTACATTCAAAACTTGAGGGCGAAAAACGTTGGGAAAAGTCTTCATTGAACGTTAATTAAACGGAAGCCAAAGTTCACAGTAACCCGGAATTAGCCTAATCGTGCTTTGGACAACTGGGTCCAGATGTTTTCGTTGCTGTTGTCGTCATCGTTGCCATTGAATGTGTGAGAGTGGTATTATCGTCTTCGTCATCGTCATCATTATCATCGGTGCAACGTGGTGTTTAAGTGCAGTATGAATGTGTCTTAAAATGTTTCAAATGCATGGTATGGAATATCTTCCTTTGGAGATAAAAATGGTCAAGAGGTTTACTCCCTACATACTCATTGGGTACGAGCCTTAAAAACGTAAAGTGCGTCAAGGATTTAGGCATTATGGTTTCTTCGGATTTATCCTGGAGCGAACAGGTTAACGTGACCGTTAATAAAGCTAACAAATTATGCTGCCCCGGTCTGGAATCCAAATTTGGTTAAAGATGTGCTAGCGTTAGAAAGAGTTCAGCGAAGAGCCTCTCGGCTTGCTCTCGGACGAAAGGTGGTGAGATGGAATGTGAAGATCGTTTAAGGTAGCTGAAGTGGCCTATACTCGAAACACGCAGACTGTTTCTTTCTTTAGTTGAATGCTACAAGATCGTATTTGACATGAACAAACTAAACTTTGACGACCTTTTTGAATTCACCAAGTGCAATTCAAGCCGCGCTAACCATCCGTATAAGCTTTATCTTAAGCCAGCACAGTGTAATCCATATAAATACTCTTTTCCTATCCGAATCGTACGGCATTGCAATAGCCTACCAGGTTCTGTTGTTGAGCCTGGGAGTATGAATGTTATGTTATGTTATGTTATGTTATGTTATGTTATGTTATGTTATGTTATGTTATGTTATGTTATGTTATGTTATGTTACTCCTCACTATTTTGTGGTAAGCCACCATATATTCCAATGTTCGTGCATTTTGAGAAGTTAATTCTTCAAATATTTGCGACCATTTCAAGAAGTTCGCAAGAGAGGCAAACGAAGCTAGCTTACTGTGTGTGCTACTTTCAACTCGAGTACCTCTTGGTGACTAACTTCTTTTGAAGCACTAGTATTTTTCCTAAATTCTTGACTACCACACCTAGCCACCGCCTTTTAAAAGCATTTTTCTTTTATTTACAGATTTCCTTGGATGCTTAAGTACTGCACTTTTCTCTCTCCAACACCTCAGCCAGAGGGAGCCCAATGGGCAACCCGTCGAGCCTGCCTTTGTCGTATCGGCATTTATTATATCTCAAAAAATTACTGCAGCTAGAGACTCTCCCTTCAAAACAGTTTCGAATTTGTTCTGAATATTATGTAGTCATGGATAGGCAATGAAAAGGCAAAAAGCAGTTGAAAAACGCCACCCTGAGAGAAAAATTCTTGCTTTACAATAAGGGGGTAGGTCCGGATATAGCAGGTGTCAGGATGGTGAAAGCACTTCAACGCCCTGCGAAGGGAAACAACAACGATACTTGTTTTGAGACCAAAAAAGCACAACATTATAAAAATGGTAGGCTACAAAACGTTTCTCTATCTCTGACTGATTACGAAAAATACACAGCCTCTAGTTCTGACGTGCTTTTTTTCCCCTAATGACCTTGACGACATTAATATTTCAAGATAAAACTTATAACTTGAAACTTATCATGAAAAGCCCAAATGCTACTGATGTTTCCATTTTATTGTGTTGTTCGTTCGTTTTTTATCAGTTTTGATTTATATGAAAGATGTGAATAGCGATTTACTTATGAAAACAACGGAGAGTCAACTCTTACAGATTTTTTCTGTTTATATATTTATTTCCAATCGGTCGTAACTTTAATTTTTCGTTTCGACGAAAATTCTATGGAACGTTTTCTGCAAGTCTTTGCTGAGACATATCGTCTTTTCTACCGTTGGCGATAAAGCATGGGCCTTCAGAGGGGCCTCTTTCGATATTTTTCCTTGTTGCTGCTGTATGGTTTTGAGTTTGTATTTTCCATGCGTGCCAGTACGCGAAATTACTCTTCGAGCAGCTCTTTGCTAGTTCACCAGCCAATTCCTGGGCAAGCAATCCAAATTCGACAAAACATTTTCTGTAATCTTTGCCTTGTTTGCTCCTAATCAGTCAATATAGCGCCAAATTAAAAACCATGGAGCGGTACGTCTCTTTGAAAGAAGCAGCCATTACTGGATATTGCACTTGAAACCTAATAAAAGCAAGGAAAAGTCACAATAAAAGGTAATATTGTTACCCAAAAGTAGGCAATACACCTTCCTCCCAAAATGACAGAAACTAAGATCACTTTATTATGAAAGGTGTTCGTCATCGTTGTTTCAAATGATAGCTGAGTTAATCTTTTGTCTCACGATTTGAGTCACAAAGATGTAGATCGCAACGTTTCGACCGCTATACTGCTGGTCTTCATCAGGCGATGGTGTCGACTGGCTGCGTGTGAGTATAAGAAGCACCGTGGCTGGTGGTGATTGGTGCGTTTCGATCCTCGCTTAGGCTGTTGTTGATTGGAGGATTTCGATCCTTGTCGTTCAGACTAGAAATTGTTCCCTCAGCGGTCCGCTTTGGTACTGATCGGCTGTTGTGGTGTTTGATCGTGGGCATCCACGCTTCAGGAATTTCAATTCCACTGTCCCTGTTGATGTTGTTAGAGTGAAGTCTTATTTGAATAGCCTCTTTAACCCTACGGGTGTACGAATGTGTGTCTCGGTCAATAAATTTAACTTCGTCGTAGAGCGGATAATGTCCGGTCGTGTTGCTATGTTCTGAAACGGCGGAGGATTGGGTTCAAGCAAGCCGTATGTCTCTATCGTGTTCCTTAATCCGTTCATGCATAGATCTTCCCGTCTCTCCAATATAAACCTCACCACATTCGCAGGAAATCTTGTAGACTACTCCGTCTTGTTTACTGGATCGACAATCAAAACACGATCAAACACCAGGACAGCTGATCAGTACCAAAGCAGACCGCTGAGGGAACAATTTCTAGTCTGAACGACAAGGATCGAAATCCTCTATCGCTCAGTCGAGAACGACCTTTGTCAGCGCCCTTTTCTTTTGAACGTAAATTCAGTGTCTATAAGCTTAAGCACCAGCTACATTGGAAAGCACCTTACAAGCGATCCATTCAAGGAAACCAGTTTTACTAGGCTTTGCTCGATGTGGGGTTTTGTTTTAACCATGCAGGGTGGCATTTTTGAAACGTTTGCTTCCCATTTTGTCACTGTTAAGTGATTCACCTTCCGAGCAGTAACAGTATCGCAAAAACAGCGAGGAAAATTCAGCAAGCTTTTTCTAAATATAATTGTTACGTTGAGACCAGAGACAAAAAAAAACAAAAAAACTGCGTGGTACGATTATCTTGTTACTTGTAAGTACCAAACAACCACGTGACGCTAATGGCAATAGATACTTCTTCTTTTGTTCTGGTCACGTGCACCAAGTCTGTTTACCGTGGTTAGGTTTAGGAAAGAAGTGGCTTGTTTCACAGCAACAAAAAGTACTCAAAGTGACGTTCAAAATTCTTTTTCCTTCGTGAAAGTCAGTACGTTTGGTCCGAGCTTCGTAACCTCGGCTGTGGTCTTGAAAAACAAAGGTTTGCATGAACAAGTTAGAGTGTCATGTTTTGCAATTATTACGATTTCATCCTAAAATCAATTTCCAATTAAACTAAGCCTAAACTTCAAAAACAACAGCGCTGTTGTCAGTTTTGTGCCCGGCCAGATAAAGTTCTGGTCCGATGAAATAAAGCCTAAGGCGATTAATAAATGGCTAGATCTGTTTTGATTGACGAGCGTACTAACATCATTTGCTTTCACATTCATCATGAATAACTGACAGAAACCTGATTTGTGTACCATTGTCCAAGCTTGAACAAACGTCGGAATCAAGTAAGTTACGTCTACGAATGGCACATGTTACAAATTTCATATACAGAATATCCATAAGGCTGGCGATATTTTGGTGCAGTTTTTTCAGCTGTTTTATTTTTTATTAATTTTTTTTATTTACTACATAGTCAAATATCAGATTAAGTAATGTCACTGGTAAAACAAAACACGCTCGCTTAAACATTTCCTAGATAGCCTTACCTTTCCCTTACTGTTATCTACCGGTGTCCAATCAGCTTTTAACCAAGAACTATTAGTAAAATTAAATCATGAGTTTAAAATTTCGGTCTGTCATTCGATTGATTGTGTAATTTAAGCTTCGTATACACCTTATTCCAAAATGGCGGCCCCTCGGAATGATCTGGGGAGAGCAGCACCGAAACGAGGCATCAAGGGCCGGCGTGAAAATCTTGCGGTGTTTACATGTGGTAATCGTGAGCGATCATGCTTCAAAATTGGTCTATTCTATTCTGTCCTAAGAAACTTTATGTGGAAAAATGGTGTGAAAATCTCTTATCAGAAGTTTCCAGAAGACGGACGTGTAGTGTGTTCAAGCCGAATGGATTGTTGCCATACGAAGGGATCTTGGATTAACTTTAAGTGACAAAACACTCGATCAAGGGTATGTTTGCGCCACTTCAAGTCTTCGGGTTATATTTGTTCGTTTGCTGGTCGCGAGAAAACTTTGAAAACTACTGCTGTACCATCCGCTTTTCCGTGAAAGAAGTGTTCGCTCGTAAAACGAAAAGCACCAAAGCATAGTGGTCCGATCAAACGAAAAAGACTGAGGAAAACCTCAGCAACTCCTGACCTATTGTCATCAACCAAGACATCAGATATTTCTCCTGATAGAGATTCTAGGGAGCTATAAAACGACTGTGAGAAAGCTATCCATGATGTGGACTGTGAGAAAGCCGAGCTTACTGAAAAACTCCGACTGGTTAAACGAAGACTCTTGGGCATTTGACAGCAGAGCTCACTGCAGTCAATTATGACCCTGGTAGAGGGATATTTATCTTTAAAATCAGCAGGCATGCGGTCATTGATCTTTGCCCTTGAGGGTCATACTGAAATGATGCTGACCTTTAGAAACATAAAATTAATCCAGGCTTATTGCCTTGGTCTTCTTTGTTCAGGGGCATCTTCATCATTTCTCTAATTCATATTTGCTACATCATGAGAAGGTGAATGCCAATAATTAATGTTTTCACCTTCTTTTACTAGATTTTAAATACTGAATTATACTCTTGAAAATGTCTCTTTTGAGAAATCCAGAATAAAAAGCTAAGTCTTTAACTGACTTCATAAATCTATCGACGCTAAATACTTTCGATTGTAAATCTTGGAATATCCACCTCGAATTGTGATCTTTTTATAGCTCGTATAAAAACCGGCATACCAATCTGAAGGACCTCATTGGAATCTCACCTGGGGGTGCCAAAACATTTATTAGTCAACTTTCCATGGGGCACTTTTTATTGGAACCAAAGGTCAAATGACCTCTGAGGAAGTTGTGCAAACACAACAAATTGTCTCCCTTCAAATCCACGTGGAGTGTGTGAACAACAAGACAAAAAACTTCCACATATGGGACAGTCTAGTGCATTTACTCTGTTTAGTGTTGCCAGTCAAATGTGGTGTGTTTGTAAGCATAAGTACATAACTCGCAACATGACCATTTATTTTCAGCTTGCTGACTATTTTGAACTATTATTTCCGATTTTCTGAACTACATTTCCGAGAAAAAAAAACTTTATTTAAATCTCCTTTTTAGTGTTCCAAGCAAATAAAATTTTGGTTAAGTTAATCCCGGGTAAATATTTTTTCTACATGTTTGTAGTGTTGTAGTCAGCTTCCCTGGGCCCAGTTGCTGGAAGCATGGTTAGCGCTAACCCGGGTTAAATACCATCTTATGACAACTGAACTTATAGGCTTTAATACAGTAAAAACCCGCAACTAAGAACCTGAAAATTAAGAACCTGTCAGCCTAAAATTTGGATTTTATACCCCCTATAAACAAGGACCTATTTAGCCTAAAAATTGAAAACAGGTTCTTATTTTCTAAAATCATATTTAGTACATTACAGCTGCAGTACAAGAATCCTATTTGACGAAAAAAGCAGATTCTCATTACTGTAAAAATGAGTTTTTTCCATTGAAAATAGAAAATAGGCCAATAACCATCTTGTTTTGCAGCTGAATTTTATTTGCTTTTCTCCAGAATTAAGAACCTATTTTAAGAACCTAAGTAGCCTAAAATTGTGTTAACTACCATTTATATAAGAACCTGTTTAGGCTACTTCCCAAAAATGTAGGTTCTTAGTCGCGAGTTTTTACTGTACATCTTAATCAATGATTAGCGCTAACCTCAGCCTGAAAAGCTCTTTACCGGCTCAGTCGTTATATGCCTGGTATAGATGAGATTTTCGTCCGGGTCGACTAGAAGATAGTCGGTCTTTTAATTCAAATAATACTCATTCACGCTGTAAAAGAACGAAGCAAATGAGATACTTAATTGACCTTAGCAGCCTTAGCAAGGTCGGCGTTTCCGACAGCAAAATCACTATATCACTTACCGCTTACAAAACTGTGCTTTGGTAATTACGTAAACCTTTACAAGAATCACCACGACACTTGAACCAAAATTTTAGTTAAGCATTTTTCAACAGATTAGGATCCCATCCGTTCAACGAACTGCCAGGTATGTCTTCAATTCTCCTGATAGATACTACGAACGCCATTGCTGTTTACATGCTTAATTCTGACTTGGCCCTCGATGCCTCGTTTCCGCGCTGCTCTCCCCAGATCATTCCGAGCGGCCGCCATTTTGGAATAAGGTGTATTCTCTGCGGTTTTATTCAGTACTACAGACTGAAGCATATTATTCAGTTTTTCTTTTCCAAGCTTTTTCCTTTGTTCGTGGCGAGAAATTTTTCTTTTTTTCATTCAAGTTAAGTTTTGCTTGACCAGGCACATTTTTTTCGTTTTCTATCACGAGCGACTGCGAGCTACTTCTTGGTGGAACTTAAGCCATAATTTGCTCGCTTCAGATTCGTCAGTGTTTACACAAAAGCATACTTGTTTATTTACTGGTCACAAAACGCAATCAGCTATTAATTCCACAAGACGAAACCTTTCAGTCCGTCTCGTCATTGTCTTCGGATCTTTGTTGAGACTGGAACAAGAAAAAGAAAATCCATAAGGTATCGAAAGACGTCCTCCTTAAACTGAAGGTATCTGTATTACTTAATTAAGCTGTGTTCAGACTAAAACGCAAACATCGTTACTGCTTGTACCGACCATCAGACATATCGTCGAACAGTAACACTACTGAACTTGAAACTGGAACTGCAGTGTACCGTTTACTGATAATCAGGGAGAGAAACTGCCAGGGCCAACCATTTTGAACATTAAGTATTTGTTTGTTTGTTTCAGTTGTTTTGGTCGGTTTCAGTAACCGATCTGAGCAGAAACAACTTTAAAGTGACTGGGTTGATGGTATTAAACTACAGTTAAAAGTTACGGAAAAATTGAAAACTTTCAACG
Organism: Pachyseris speciosa; assembly: GCA_016490735.1. Taxonomy (NCBI): domain Eukaryota; kingdom Metazoa; phylum Cnidaria; class Anthozoa; order Scleractinia; family Pachyseridae; genus Pachyseris; species Pachyseris speciosa. Next base: position 181,094 of record JAEMWC010001300.1, read on the forward strand.
AACTGGTTTTTTTTTTTTTATTTCAGACAGTATTATTGCTCAGGAAGTGCTAAAAGGGCTGTAGATGTCTTATGTCATCTATATATTATTCGTTTTGACAAAAAGATCATAAAAAACGTAAAGAGACAGGATGAATGAGCAGCCTCTTGAAAATACCACCCACCTTAAAACTTAAACCACATACCGAGTTCACAGAAATGAAGAACGGGTGCCAGTGACCCTCCATGTTTTTCCAAGCACATGCGAAAGTATCGGCTTGATTCAGTTTATGGCCTTTCAAGGCAAAAACCTTAATGTCATACTTTTCCTCCTGAATTTTTAATTTCAATTGACTTCTCTAAAACGTAACTACATTTTGGCAAAGAAGACGGTCTTGAGCCACATTAAAATAACCTTGGGTAACTTGATTCTCCCACTTCTCGTTAAAACAACATTATATTGAGCCGCGAAGGGACGGAAACCAGCCTGTTAGAGGCGATCCAATAAAATGAACCAATCCAAATGCAGAAGAAATAACAGGAGACACAATATGACCACAACAACGAACAATTTAACTTGAAAGAATATATTAAGTTAAATGTCGCCGTGGCTAAGTAGTGTATCAACTTTTACCGTGCACCATAAGACGAAGTATTCAGTGCTATTTGCTGACCGTTGCATTCTGGGCCATTTAGAATGGTACGTTTTCACCTCAATACATCTCTTGTAGATCAATGAAAGCTGCAATTATTTTTCTCGTCTTCGTGGCTGGGATAGGTAAGGCAACGGGCTCATAAAAATTATTTTGTAAGACATATTGCTCGAGGATGTGTTTGATGATATCATAAATGAATGTTTATTTCTTTTAATTGCCGACGAGTATTTTATTCCGTTTTAAAAAAGCTGTTTATTAAATTTTTATTAGTTTCTGCGTTTGGTACCCAACGCTTCAGAAAGGGACGTCCCAAAGCTAATCACGCCACAGGAAAACGCCAAAATGCTTTAACGGCAAACTGGGGAGAGCAACAGCAATAGCAACCTGTTTCCTCACCTGGTAGTACCCCTTTGGCCCCTGGTTATCATAAAACGGCAGCAGCAACAAACCCACGTTCCAACCAATGGCTGAGTCAAGCAACCAGTAGAGCCTCGATTGCTTCGAATGCTGGGAATACGGTACAGCGTCCTAAAAACAATGCCAACAATATGTCTTCTCTAACAGGGAATAAGCTAGTTCTTACAAAGGCAAGCGACTCAAAACAAGGTGACCATCAAAAAAATGCAAAAGACCAGACTAAGAGCATAATGTAAGTGATCTTTATTCATCTGGCTTACATTATATCTACATTTGGGATAAAGAGATTCATAATTCGGTATTTTTTGGAACATTTCTCCCGATCACTTAAATCCATCCGAGAAAAGCCATCTCAAAACAGAGAGAATGTGAGATCAAATAGCGTGCGTGACGTCACGCAGTTCAGCCTCTGCAGTGACTCATATTCAGTGTACTAGAAGGGGAAGAAGACGTTGAAAACAAAAGCTAAAATAAATACAAAGAAACTAAGCAAAAAGAATACTTTAATGTGAGAAAAGAAACTTTTAAAGTGATCAGACAGTGGAAGTGGCATTTTGGCAAAGTTGGTGGATTTAAATGACAGAAGTTTAAATTTGAAATATTTTGCAATGATCACCAACAACGATTGTATTGATCAATTTTAAACCCCAGAAATGAAGAATATTGCTCTCTTTGTTGCCAGGGCGACTTTATCAAGTGGAGTATGCTATGGAGGTAGTTGGTCACGCTGGTATTTGTCTTGGAATTCTAGCCAACGACGGTATTGTATTGGCCGCCCGCTGAACGTAGAAACACAAATAAACTCCTTGACGAAGTGTTTGTTTCAGAAAAGATTTATAAGCTTCATGAGTAAGTTTTTCTCACTGATATTTTCTTAACAGACCCTATGCAAAAATGGCTGCCTGTAAATTATTATTTTGTTTTTATTCAAAATAGCCTCTCTAACCACACTCGGGATAAAAAATTCTTTAGAACTTTTGCCTCAAAAACGAGGTTAGTAAGCCTAATTTGAATACGAACAAAAGACCGATTTAAAGGCAGCCATTTTTGCATAGGGATGGCGTCCTACAATTAATAGGATAAAATTAATGTACTTAAAGTAAAAGTAAAGTAAAAGTAATTTATTTAAGCTCGATAACGTGGGGAGTGGTTCCCCAATCTCCCGAGCCGGGGGCTCATGTAATAAACGCTCGAGCATTCCGGATCGAATTGGAATTTAGAAGTGTTTGTTTTTGAGGAGAGGGGAAAACCGGAGTACCCGGAGAAAAACCTCACGGAGTAGAGAAGAGAACCAACAACAAACTCAACCCACATATGACATCGGGTCCGGGAATCGAACCCGGGCCACATTGGTGGAAGGAGCCATCCCTGCTCCCCTAGGCCTGTAGTTTACTGGCAGATTATTGTGAGCAATTGTAGTGCTTACTAGTGGGGATCAGAGAGAGCACTTCACACTTTTACCATTCTGAACTGCATCAAACTTTAAAATGCCAGCTAAAATATAATCTGCATTTCCAGAAGATAAACATGCCGGTACCTTCTCTACAGAGGGCCATTGAATATTCCACGGGAGGCAAGGTGAGTTCTCAAACGCCAAAGTTTTGAAAATATACTGAAAATCCAGAGAGAAATGGGGTCTAAACCTAGCTCCACATTGCCAAGGGATGCTCCTCTATTCAGCAGTAAGGACCCGCCTACCTCAGATAATTAATCAAAACCCTTATTATTATCATTATTTGTGTCTTGTTTCAATGACTTGGCCTGCAGTGTGGCTGGTATAACTTCTGATGCTAATTAATGTCCTGACAAATCAGCTTAGACTCATCGCCCAGAGATACTACTATTTTCATTCTCATAATTAAAAGTACATGTATCTGAACATGTAGTTTTTTGATGTATTGTTTTAAAATTGACTCATTTTTGGTTATTACCTGATAAAGTTGGTTTTTAAAGTTTTTTGTCTTCTTTTTTTTCAGATATTTATTACAGTTCCAAGAAGAAGTTTAGAACATGGCCAATTAATCACCCCTCTCGAATAATCACCCCCTTTGGTAGGAGTGTTTCAAATAATTACCTCTGGAATAATATGCTGCCACCCCCTTAAACATAATGTTAATGTGGTAAACTGGGAGGATAATGCTGCAGTGGACTCCAAGCTAGCAAGACTAATTGATGACTCAAGCTCTAATGCCACCGCACATTTAGAAAGCCAGTCTTCAGTTTACCTGACGTAACCTAACCCCAAAATATTTTTTTTCGCTTTAAAATAAATCTTTGCACCTGTTTGAAATACACTGTGCCTTTTTTTTCACCAATCTTGACTAGTTATTTTGACTTTACATAGGCTGTAAAAGTTGCAAAATCTGGCTATCATTCATCTGTCCCACAACCAAGCCAGTGAGGGGTTTGGGTCTATTCTCAATTTGACGTCACAAACTGATTTACATCACATTAAGTCTTTGTAAACATCCATGCAAAGCAGTTTGTGACGTCAAATCAGGAATAGACCCACACCCCATCTGACTTGGTTGTGTACCCAATGATCCTTCATTTTTTGTGTTTTGAAGCCAATAAAAAATGTCAAAAACTGGAAATAAAGGCAAAATGTTACTGGGACAAAACTGGTGCAAAGATTCATTTTAGCAAAAAAAGATATATTTTGGTGTTAGGTCTACTTTAATGGGGTATTAAAACAACAGTGTTCCCAGCATTTAGGTAATGACTTCCAGCGAGCAATATTTGAAATAATTGCGCTATTTTGGTGCAAAAAAAATCTTCCCCAGCTACATGTATTATTCAAGGAAAACCAGTATTAATATAATTTCTTAAAACACACAGGAACTGTTCCTTAATTCACCTTGGAATGTGTGTTACTTTGCTTCCAAATTAACATCCTTAGAATTTTCTGCAGTTAAAGAAGTCTGACTTGTGTCACCCAAATCAGACACTTTTTTTTTTTTGCATTTGACTTCAAGTCCTCCTGTTGTACCTCCATGGATGTACTTCCTAAAATGCTTAAAAATAAATAAATAAATAAATTCAACAGTACAATGCGCCTATTATGTTGTTCTTTTACAGGGCTAAGGCCATTTGGTGTTTCTATAATGTACATGGGCTGGGACAAACACTATGGTTTCCAGTTATACCAGAGTGACCCTAGTGGTAATTACAGTGGCTGGAAGGCAACTTGCATTGGAAATAACAGTGTAGTAAGTTATGGTCTGGCACGTACTGATAAGGCTGATTTAGACAGTCTAATTTTTGCTTAGGACTGTAGCATGCACTCGCCTTATGCCACCGCTGCAATACAATGTATGAATCCCATTAACTAAATAATAAATAATAATAATAAATACTTAAAGTCTCAAATATTTCTAGCCGAGCACAGATGCTTTACTAATTGGGGAGACTAAATTAAACCCTAAGCTGTATGATGTCCTCACGGCAGATGTACAGAACACAAAAAATGTCATAGCATTTTAAAACATGTTTTAAGGCCATGTTGCAGTCGTGGGCGTAGGCAATGTTGAATGTAGGGCATTGTATACAATTTTTTGCATGGTGTGAGCAGTCTTCTGCAGAAGTTGGACAGGAGAGCCATAAGCAAAACTCGTAGTGTCAAAATCGGTCATGCAGGGATGTACATAGCCTCCCATGCAGTCGTTTTTAGGCGAATCGTATTTCACCTCCTCCCCACTAACGCCTGCTTACCCGAAGCCAACATTCCTTTCCCATTGTTTGACTCATACGTATCCTAGCCAATCACGATTGAGCAACTGTCCCACGATGACAAATAAAATTAATCCTCATGCGTGCTTCTTTCTCTCGCGAATTTGTAAACGTATCAAAGCGCTAGAGCCGATATTTTTTTAGTAATACGATTTGTTACAAGAGACTAAAGCAAATAACAATTTAGACGCGACCAAATTAGAAATCTGAAGCATTTATCAGCCGATCAAACATAGAGTAAACCGACGTGAAATTATCACACATCGTACGACAACAAAGCTCGATCTCTCATGGTCTTGCATTAAATCCGATGAAAATCGCCCATGCAGCAATCCCAAAACGTCCTGGGGAAGCGGTCAGAAGTTTTCAAACATTGATGGCATAGTCTTAACCCTTTACTCCCTAAGAGTGACTTATCAATTTTACTCTGCCTGGTGCCAGACAATTTTATTTGTCAAATGGAGCCCCCTTAGGGATGAAAGGGTTAATTACCTACAGCAGTTGTTTCAGTTTAAAACTATGATGAAAAGGTCCCTTTTAGAGGACACAAGGAGGCATTTAGGTCAAAAGGTAGATGGTTCAAGCATGGTGTCCTTTACTCTACATAGTCTTTCTCCAAACCAAGTGCAATTTAAATGAGCCCCAAATTAATGACCATCAGGGAACTTACCAATTGTTAGGCACTACCTTCCTCAATGTAACCATTTCAAATTTAGTTTCTCTTTTTCATTCCATTTGATAGTTGAGTTTTCCACCCTAACTCGAGAGAAAGGCACAACAAGGATCAAGATTCTTGGAGCAGTGGAAGTTGAAGGACTGATCAAAGAACATGAACAAGTGAAAGCAGAAGAAGCAAAGCAAGCTGCTGCCAAGAAATAGATTGGATTGTTCTGAAAAATGAGGCATTCCCCAAGAAACCTTATTCACTCTTAGCACAACCTCACCAGGCCAATGGAAGATGCCAGACTGATTACCCTAGATACCAGAAGCTTTTCTTGTATGTCATTGTGTTTTTAAAGGCCAAGCTATGAGCTACATGCACAAGCCTCTGGTACCGAGGGTGCTTTCCATTATTCTATCAGATTTGACCAGCCAGGTGTAGATTGTAAAAAATTCAAAGGACTGGTTACATACTAGTTCATTGGGTATCAGTGATTTCAATAAACACCGACTCCGACGAAAAGCGTTGGCTACTTTTTTCCTAAAATGAGGTAATTAAATAACGGTTCTTTACTTTTCCTTAAATACCGTCGCCTACTCTACTTCAACTCGCTGCATACTTCAAATTTTATTGAAACCCCTGGGGTATCTTTAAATTACACTTTGAAATTTCTTTAACACTAGATGGCCAGCCAGTTCTGACAAAATTAATGAAAGTATCTTTAGATTGTACTGTGCATCAAATGAACCAAGCCTTGCGCCTAACACTTTACAGGTTTTTGTGTTATTTTGTTAACTTAAATTCCAAGTTATTTTCTTAGAGGAGTAAAAATCTTCTTGGTTTGAGGAATAAGCTCTTCTCTTACAGTATTTACGAAGGAACAAAGTGGATACCAAGTTCGCTTGTAACCCTTCTGCGTGGTGTGCTAAACCCTTACTAATACAGTGCGACGCTTAGAGTCGAATC
>JAEMWC010001300.1:192500-196943 GCA_016490735.1 Pachyseris speciosa
TAGCCAGACACCCCTCCTAAGCAAACACTCAAATCATATTGGTCCAAACCTCACATAAAGCCTGGATTATATTTACCCCCTCTCCCATTATGGACAGTTCTCCTAAGGTAACAGTTTGTGTTCTTTTTATAGGTGTACCCTGCAAAAGGAAAATTCCGGAATCTACAAAAAAATGGACAGAGGTGCAAAAAAGAACTTGGTTGCATGAGGAGATTGCAGCCTTTCTGGACTTATTCCTCTTTGCTGACAACACACAAACCATATCTGAGCTACATGAAGCTAAGGAATATCCTACATGGAACATGGGAGGCTGTATGGGTACACATGCCGTGTAGATGGATGCAACGAAGTCTTCATGTTACATCCCATGAGAGTCAAGTTGGGCAACTTGGTTTATACCAATAAATAATTTATTAATATTCTTTTGTTATTAAACTTTCCTCCTTTCCATGCAAGGTAGTAGTATTATTTCTGCACTGTGTATTTCAGATTTTGATGACTGGATGCAGGGTTATATGTCAAAAAAATATGATTCTAGTTTCAAAAAGTTGTGATTTGGCAATAATTGATCTGCTGGATTCCCTGTTAGCTGAGATCAGTTAAAGATTTGGTAAGAATTCGGATGATTTCATGTTGTCTTACATATGACAAATAACTAGGGGTTTTCAATAGAATTGGTCTACTATTATTTTTTTGTAGGCATGAATGTTCCCAGCACTCTTTCATTTCACCTGACCTGTTAACAAATGATGAAAGAGATGATGAAGGGTGCTACAAATGCAGAGATGTCAACTGTGTTCTCCTTTACAAGACCAAAGCTAGTAGAAACAGGCAAGTTATGTATTGGAAACATATTAACTAATTTATTGTGTTTATGGGTGTTTAAGTCATTTGTAGCAAATACATGGCTACTCAGCTTGGCATTATTTATTTGTATTTTTAGGAAGCATCCAGGTTTTGTTATAAAATGATCATTGGCACTGTTGCATTGCAGTTATTAACACAGTATCAGATTAAATGCTCTTCAGATTACAGACACTAACTTGTTCAAAAAATTACTTTGTTTGAGAAAACATTTTATATGGAAGCAAACAAATCCATTCATTTTTCTGGGTATTTTTATTTGTCTAGACATGAACGGAAAACCCACAACAACATCCCAGAGCAGTCATCCAGTGTCAGTGGGGAACCCAAGAGCAAGTAGCAGAGGACTATAAGTACAACTACCATGTGGCTCGTCTGTTTTATGGTCTTCTGATGGTGAACACTCACGACTCGATTAGAGAGGGAGATGCAGCACGACTGATGGATTGCATGAACATGTCACTTTTGTTTTTCATGCAAGAAATTCAAGAAACACAAATATGCTTACACAGTGCTGTTGTTTCTTTGTAAAGTATTTGCAATTTTGTCTGAAAGGGAAGCTTTCTATCTTTGCTGGAATCGCTTTTTTTAACGGAAAAGGGGGAAAGGGCAAAAACATCCCACTTGATTTAAAGATGGAATTTTATAACCACATTCTGACATCATGTCTGAGAATGCTTGGAGGAAATATCAATGCCAAGAGTGCCCAAAGAGTTGCTAGGTGTCTGACAATGATGCAGAAAGTACTAGATTCAGTTGACTTTGATGTTAGGCTAGTTAACAAAAGTGGGGCCCACAAGTTGGTTGAAGCTCAGCAAGCAGTATCCCAAATTGTAAATGATCTTGTTGAAGGAAATGTATTTAGCTTTCAGCGAGGTAGAGAAGGATATACTGCTTTTCCAAATTTTGAAAGGGATATCCTGAAGGGTCTTGATTATAGAGACTTCTTTTCATGGTCACGAGATCTTATCAAAACATGGTATGCTAAGTACGAGTAAATATAAAAGGCTGCCTCATTTCCTATTGTGACTTTGACTGAGATGCTCACCACAAGTCAAAATAATCTATTAGATTGTTCTTCATCAGTCCAGATAGATTTAAAACGGAATCTGGGGAATTCAGGACAGGAAGAAAAGTTGAAATTTTCACCAGACTGCGAGCAGCTTATGTAGTATGCAAGAAAAAATAATTAAAGTTCAATTTTCATCAGAATGCAAAGTCCGAGTGTTTGCTAACTGTTCAAAGAACCAAAATAAAGTTCTGAAGTGCATCTTCAAATCCAGTTGGGTGCTTGGCTTTGCCAAATACTGGGGACTTTGCAAGAAAAAAATCCCCCACGGGTGGGGAAATACAAGAACTTTGAAATGCACAATTAGCAAAGTCCCCACATCAGCCCGAGGTCCCACCCCCCCCCCCCCCCCTTCTCGGGGAAGACGATGACAAGTGCATTATTGCTTTCTTTTTGAGCTGCCTGTTGTATTGTATAGCCGTGTCGCAAGATGAAATAAGATCTACATTGGGGCTCAAAGGCTTAAAAGCAAATTATCAAATTCATCTTCACTGACAGGACACTCCTCCTCTTCTCCAGAATCATTGGATGAATCAAAGTAGTCACACCAGAACAAATCACGCATGTCTGTATAACAAGCTGTGGCTGTACATGAATTTTGCTCCTGGGCAAAGGGTTGACAAAACATTGCATCAGCAGAAACGTATATGTCTTCAAACTGTTTACTAAATATTTCTACAATGTCTCTGGCAAGTTGCACTGAAGTAATGCTATGATTTTCAATCAAATATTCAATATCAATTTTGTGGCTGGCTTCACTCACAATACCTTCAATGACACCATCAGAAAATCCATCTGCCATAACAGTATTCCCTAATATGGGAAATGAAATGTTTTGATTAAGTGTTTCCTGGATTTCAAACAGTGCAGATCTTAAATCATTCTCATCTTCTGTGGTAATGCTTCTTGCTCTTCCTGATCCACTCTCCTGATCAGAAGTAGATCCTTCAAATGCTGGCATCTGAACATTGCATTTGTTGCCACCACACTTGCACATTCTGTGGCAGCTGTGGCAGCAGCGATGCCCTTCTGGGAGAGATTGTATGTCACGCTCAAAATCCTTGAAAAGGGCCACTCGAAGGCAAGTGTCCATTTTGAAGCAAGCTTTAATTTTTTGTCACAGAGACGCAGCTGCTGACCATGGTAAAACGTGGTATTATGTGCCTCTTTGTCGTCCCTGCCTGCTCTGCCTGCTTCTTGCAAATGACTACGCAAATCTGAGGCAGGACCATAGTGTATGACATATCTTATGTCTTTAAAGTTCACTCCTAGGCTAAGTGCAGAGGTGGCAATTACTACTCTGATGGGACCATCATCATTCTTAAAAGACTTTCTTACTCGCTCCTTTAGTTCAGCGTGGCTGTTGCTGTGGTACACTCCAAGTAGACACTTAGTTTTTGACTTGTTCTCATCTATATAAGCAAGGTGTCCCAGTTTCTTGAGTAGGTAGCTCAATACAACTGACATGTCATTAATACTCCTACAAATACAATAGTCTTTGGAGTTTCTTCCTGTTTAGTTCCGATCTTGTCAACAAGCCAATTGAAACAACTCAGCCTTTTCTTGAAATCCTTGGCAGAGAACCGTATATTTTCATTGTTAACTGACGCATCAATCACACTTGCTTTAGGCATCCCAAGAAGCTTTACGAGAGCTTCTCTTCTTCTCTGTTCCACAGTGGCAATCCACACAAGTAAAGGGGTTCCTGGTTTAAGAAAGGATCTTATTGAGGCAATGTCCCCATAAGCTTCCCTAAAAGCTGTTTTCTTGTTAGGAGCCTGGCCCCTTAATCAAAAAGAAAACAAGATATTATAAATTCATATAACACCACTACACCTATAGCACTATGTAAATAGTTTTTACTCTTTTAGTTACAGTGGAACCTCGGTATAACGAACCTCTATATAACGAAGTCCTCGGTAAAATAAAAATTCTTTGCCCCAGTAATAGTAGAATTTATGAAAAAGAACCTCGATATAACGGAATCTCATTATAACGAACATATTGTGCCAGTCCCTTGGCCCTTCGTTACATTGAGGTTCCACTGTAGTATGGCAGATGTGGAGCTACTCTGTAGATAAAGGGGATTAGTTTCTAAAGAAACTGTGGTGCTGCGTCGGTGGGGGAGTGAAACACGAAAATTTGGTTTATCAACGGAGTTGATAATGTTAATTGACCACCGTACAGGGATTCGATTAGCTGACGTTTCGAGCGTTAGCCCTTCGTCGGAGCGAATCGAGGAATTGTGGGTTGTGTATGGCTAAAATACAGAAAATGGAGCTACGCTATTGGTGGTAACATGGTAACGTGAAAAACAGGAATAAATTAATTGAATGAAAAGCGCTCGTTGATACCGTGGGGATTAAGAGTGCCAATTTGAAAGATCAGTTTTTGCTCGAGATTTTTACGGCTTTCCGTGGTACCTTGATGTAGGAAAGGCCGGAGATCGACATGTGTTGTTTGGAATGGTTAGGGAGATTAAAAATGCCGAGCGACAGGTTTGGATGCGT
>JAEMWC010001301.1:0-15000 GCA_016490735.1 Pachyseris speciosa
TTTTTGGTTTGGTATCATCTACCCACAATAATTTTAGGCTTCTTCTCTTGCTTCAACAGCAATTCGATTAGCTTGAGATTTTACTGAGTTTCTTGAGACTCTTCTTATCCATACTATATGGCCGAGATAATTGTTTCCATTTTCTTGTATTAATTTATAGTCATTTTTATTTTAAATAGTTTTGATGCGCGTTTAAGTATGGTCAAGAATTCAAGTGATACAAACACTGGATCCTTTGAACTGTGATTACGCATTAATATTTCTCTGATGTTTGTTCGTCTTGATGTGACTCCATTTTCCAGCAAGGGTGTAATTTCTTCCTGTCTTACAAATGTCGCAATACCATTCTTTTTAAGCATGCGTTTAGTCTTATTTTTTCTTCTTTGCTCATCACTTAGAACTCTGGGTCTTCCACACCCTCTTTTAACATTTTTGTTATCCATATATATTGACTATATATTATATTTTTATATTATTTTGTGTATTTGTTTTAAATGGTTTTTTAATGTTTCTGATGACTTGAATTTTCTGGGACAGTTATTGCATTTGATCCTTACACCATTAAAATAATGAATTATTTCTTTCAGGATTTCATCATAATCATTACTGAGCAACACTTTGAAATTGTTCTTTTTATACTCTTGCAAAATTATTTTTTGATCCTCTGATAATTGCCCATTGCCTCTTGGGTTTTTGAATTCAATGGCAAAGCCTGAATACACATTCTGTAGATTTTGAATGATCAGATCAGGTGATCCTTTTTGATAACCCATATTATAAGATCTTAATCTCATATCACTATTTATTTGGTTTTCACCTAGTGATGCATTTAAAATTGCTTTTGGATGGTGGTTTCTTATATAGTTAACCACTTTTTTATGTAAGTCGTACTCTGTCTGTATATTGAAAGTTAACATTTTGAAAGGTTTGTGGTTATATTCATACCGTCCAGTTTTTCTGATTGATGATTTTGTGACCCATCGTTTGAATTCCTTTGATTTATCCATGTCAGATCTCAAAATGAGGCTATACAGTCCAGATTCATTTATGTAAATTACATGGTCATTTTTTTGGGGAACGATTCGTTCCCCCTAGATTTGAGGTTGCTTAATGTGATTTTATCTTCAGAATCAACATGATCACGAATAGCTTTGCGAGTGTTTGTATACTTTAATATTTTGGCAACAGTATTGGCTTTGAACCATATGTCATCATCCTTCTTGATGATATCTAGTTTAGTTTCTTCATAAATGAACATAATATATCAATATATTTTATTCCATTTAATTGAGCGCAATGAGATAGCCAGAAACAATAATATTTTTGGCTACATAATAGCAAATAACAGTTTGTACAACTGTATCTTCTGTTATATATATTAGATAATTTTCTCTTAAAACAATTTCATATATCTTTTAAATCCTTCATTGGTATCCAACTGTTAAATTCATCACTATAACCCTTCCATTTAACAAGAGCTTGTTTCTTCTTATAGTCTCTACGGATTACTTTATCGATACGGAATACATCCTGTTTACCTTTCAGTAATTCTTGTTCATAAAAACTCCCTTGAATATCTTCACCTCTGAGATCCTTTAATTTGTAAGTGATTGGGTTTGTATATTGGATTTTATCAACTGTGAACACTTCTTCTGTCCAATTTGGTGTATAGCCCTTGTCGAACACATTCCGTTTATACTTAGATATTCGGACCTTGTCACCAACCTTAAATTTCGGTTTAGCTGATAATGGCTCCATATCACCACATAGATTAAAGTAAACTATACCTTCATTCCTTTTATCAGATGCTTCAACGGGTGTCATCTTTATGCTTGAATGTTTGGTATTATTATACTGTTTCACTAATTTTGGTAACATGTCTGAATATTGTGTATTGCCTTGAACAGTGAACTGCTTCCACATTTTGGACTTCATTGTTCGATTCCATCTTTCAACCACTGAGGACTTTACTTCATTTTCAGTTGAGTACATATGTATCCCATTTTTCTCTAATACGTCTTTCACATGTTTGTTATAGAATTCTTTTCCCTTATCAATCCATAGATATTGTGGTTTTCTGCCTTCCTTGAATATTGTTTTGAATGCTTCAGTGACAGATTCACCTTTCTTATCCTTCAATGGGACAATCCAACCATATTTGCTGAACACATCAATAACCATAAGAAGATATCGATAACCTTTATTCCATTTACTGAACTGTTGCATTTCAACTAGATCACTTGCCCATATTTCATCAATTTTATTTACAATCACACGCCGCCGAGTGAAATTTCGTTTTATGGGTGCATGTAATTCATCTCCTAATTTTTCTTGCCAGTTTTCTTCACTCGACGGCTTTTTCCGTTTTTTGAAACACCAAGACCAAGCTTATGTTTTTTATTGATTAAGAATCTAGCTGTTTGACCCCATTTTGGCATTTCACCATATGGTATTTGATCAAGTGACTCAACCATTTTTCTGTCACAGTCTCCTTTATTTTTTCCCATGTCATAACAAATATCATGGTAAGCTGCTATTTCATCGACTTTGTTATAAGGTTGGACATTCCATTTTGTAACCTCACCAGTGTTTTTATCATATTCCAACTGTTCGTGTAATGGATTGTAAGGTCCCATATATTTATATTTACTAGGAGTCCAACCCGATTTTGGTTTAGGAAGCTTGCCAATAGCTTTATGAATATCGAAAGCACCACCATAATAATTTTTTGCAGTTTTGGTTATCAAATCTCCAATACTTTTATGTCCCACCATTGCTTTTCCAAATGCTTTCATGAATTTAGGATTAGTAAACGGTTTAGGTACCAATACTCCATATTTCAACATATCTGTGTCGAAAACGTTATCACCCCAACCAGATCCGAATTTAATTGGTATTGTAAAGGTTGGTTTACTACCAAACCAGATTCAAGAATAAATGAATTGTAAGATTTTTTATAACCATTAGCTTTTGCAATTTCATACATTTTCTTGTACACTTTAACTCTCTCCTTCGCATCTTTTATTACACTGGGATTTGGAAATTTAAAAAGATTTGGGTCAGTTATAATCTCTTTCCCTTTTGCTAAGTCAACTTGCCATGGAGACCCCGCTACACCTGATTTTAACAATTTATCAATATCAATACCTTTGCCATAATCCAATCCCTTAATATCTGTTTTATAACGAATGTTTGGTCTCACTTTTGTTGAGAGTTGATTTAAAGCTTCAGTCCCCACCTTTGTGATCGTCGGCTTTGCAAGGGAAAGTCCTTTATCAATCAATTGCTTTTGCAGCTTTGGATTTCTCATTGCTTCAGAAGCATAATATCTCCCCATTTCAACACCTTTCTTCGCTAAATAAGGGACTCCATGTTCCAAGAATCCAGTAAGTGCCATATCTGCGGCTGAATCTAGTATGCCCGCTCCTTCAGACGGGCCAATCCGTTTCCCAGTCTCTTGACGAATTTAGTCTTTGTTATTCCACATTCAGCACAAGTGCATTTCATCATAGTTCGACCATTTTTTGTCTTTTGATATCTTTCACTTCCTGGTTCACATTCTGTGATTTTCTTCTGTTTAACACCATATGATTTCACCATTATATCAGTAAGTTAGATATTTTTGAAGTAGTCTATGATGAATCTGTGATTGACACTCGCATCTGTTGAACTGAATTTGGAATTGTGTATTGTATCCAGAATAGATCTGCCTTTTTGTCTCTCGAGAAGATAGTGCAAACACCAATATCCACACAAGACTGAATCACGTTCTTGTATCTCATCTCCAGAGTATACGAGTTGTTTCCCGCTTGTAGCCATATATATTTGAACTTCTGTTGGCATCATCAATCCGAATGAGTCGAAGTATTCACAGTATGTGTCCATATTCCGATAACATACCCAATGAGTGCCAGGTCCAATCCGACTGTCAAGATTGACTATTCCACATTCTTTGTTTTTGATTTGTCTTGGAAGAGAATCCCGACTGAAAACTCCTCTAAAATGTTTTATTCCAAGTTGTTTCACCCAAGCTTGTAAATCAAAGTTGGATAATGGTTTATTCACGAATCTTACAGTATTGTTCCTAGTATGGGGATTGAATTGAATGGACTGTTTTTGCCCAGCAGAAGTCCTTTTCGTTTGGTCTTTTTTTTTTCATTCCAAGACCGATTGGGTTATCCCATGTACCAACAACTGGGGGTGATCTCCATGGAAACGAATCATGTTTTCCACCACTTTTTTTCTGAGCAATGGTATCAGGAACGTGAACGGGTAATGACCGTCTCGGACGACTGTGTTCAACATGCAAACCCTTCCCTGTTAATTTTTTTAATTGCTTCTATGGCTAAAGGAATTCCAATACTGGCGAGTATTGTTCCAATACCTTTTCCAGTTTGAGCTTTTGTTGGTTTTATAATAACGTCTCCACCATACTGCATTTTTTGAATAAGATCAGCCATTTGTCTCGTATTCAACAAATTTTTTACATTCAATAGTTGGGATAAGTTTTGATTGGGAATAAGATAACCTCCTTTTTGTTTCTTCCCGAATAATTTATCAACACCGAGACTTGCTAATGAAAAAAGAGCACCTGTAGCCAATGCTGGAGCTGCCTTAGTTACATATGGCAATAGTTTTGTTCCAAGTGAAAAAAGACTTGTCCAAAGAGAACCTCCATGTACAACAGCTTTTCTGATTTGAGTTTTTGATATTTTGATGTCTGAACCATTTCCTAATCTTTTTGATTTCATCATTTTGTTGATTTGTGTCTTTGTGAACATGAGTTGATCATTTCCAGACAATTCACTATTTGTTAACCTCAATGTTACAGCTGAATTTGCTCTATAAGCTTTTGCAAGCTTTTCTTTCTGACCTTGTGACAGTGTCACTCCATGAGGATGATAAGTAGTCATATAATACATGTTTATACTAAATTGTATTTAATATAGACAATGGTTTTATTTATTTAATTTATTTAATTATTTATTTCATTTAATTGTTATTGATTTATTGAATAAATTATTAAATCTTTTTTAATTAATTTGATTAATTCAATTAAATGATCAATTATTGATTTTTCATTCTTCTTTTTTTTATCTGGTATGATTACCACTTCATAATAATCACAAGTATTCGTATAATAATAGATTACATAGATCTCAAAACAATTTTACCATCTGTCTTTCTCATTTCAACATCCTGCTCATACAGAACCAATGCGTAGACACTGTAATCTGCATTTGTTGCTGCACTCAAAGTGTATTTGAAAGTCAGTTTAGTCATCCCATCTTTTATGTCCTGTTTTTGTTTCGTCAAATCAAAATAAATGAAAGGGAATATTGAACCGAAGTTACCTCTGTTAAGCAGGGTGCTATCGCTGAATTCATTGATGGCTTGAACATACTTCAAAACATCTCTGAATACTCTTGATGGTTCTGTTGAGGGTTTATAATGAACCTCTGGATAGTCGTTTCCATTGCCAACTTCAAGATAACAGTTTGCCATTGTTCGGTTATTTGCAACAGAAAATGTGTTGTACAAGAATTTATTGGCTGTCTGAGACTCATCATTGGCATCATTGATTATGAAAACAAAAACGTGTCTCGGTTTGTTTATTCCTGTTGTAATACGGAAATTAGCTGTTTGCTGTCTTGTTGAGTTACCCCTTTCGACAACTTCTCTCATGTAAGTCCACTTTCTTTTGTCAAGATATTTGCTCATGTACAAAGACTTTCCAACTGAATTAAAAACAATACGAGGAACAATTAGCTGAAACTTTGTGAGTACAACACGACAATTATCAGCAGCCTGCCAAATTAGATTGGCATCACTTTCAAGTGTAAGGTTCAACTCTATTTTAGAGTTAGGCAAAAGTTCACCCCAAAGGCTCTTGAAAAATCCGTATCTATTCAATGGTATTTCTGCATTTACAGTTCCATTTGCACCATTCAACAGCATCTTTCTTGATGCGAAACCTTTGTTATAATTAGCTTGAGCTGTTCTGTCTTCAGCATGTCTGTTGGTGTCAAGATAGAAGAACTCATTTGTTCCTTGACTTGAAGCATAACCTTGTGAATACTCGAGCAAAGACTTGATATTTGTGGCTTGGTTAGCATCTCGGCATTCATAAACATCGATACCGTTCATTTTTACATTAATGGTATTAATGAGAGCGTGAGATGAATTCACGATACCGTTTCGATAATCAGCAGCAATATCAGCTCCATCTGCAAGCTTTTTGCCAACGAAATCAATACTTAAACGGGCATTAAACCAATCGAAAGGTGATGTGTAACTCCACTGTTATCAACATTGAAACGGTAACCAGTTTTCTTCTGATGAGCATTGTTTGCAACTACAGTATTAAGTGCTGTCTCAAGCTCAAAGACAATATCTTCATATCGTTCGATATATTTTGATTCTCGATAGTTCGACATATATTAATGGGCTAGATAAAGTTATATTTTATTCACTTAATTTTGCGTGGTCTACCTCTCTTTCTTTTAATTTCACTCCCACTATTGATCTTGCTCTCACCACCACTCTTGATCTTTCTGAAAAGTTCTATTATTTTATCACCACCTTTTTTGCCAGCGTTTTCACCAATTGTTGTTGCTTCTTTTTTCCTAACTGTTTTGATAATGTCAGTCTGAACACCTTCACCATGTTGTTCATATTTCTTATATTCAAACCGTTTCATATACTATTAGGTTTTATAATTCTGTCCCTCTCAAGAATATCTCAATAAACCAATCTATCCCATTCAAATCAACTGGAGCTCCAGAAGAGTCAGTAACGTAAAAATGCATTGAGCTGATTGTATGTGTTGAGACAGGATTCCATGAAAGATGACGAGGTTTATAATTGAAAGGTAAACTTCTGATGAGATCTGTGACTGGAATGACTGCAATTGTAGATGTACTATTTCCATCGACTATGCTGTCTATCACCTTATCACAATTGATATAGATTTCATCTACTCCGCGTGTTATATCCGGCAATTTTGTTCCATATTCTGTGGCTGAAATTAATTTTGAATCGAAACCGATAAGTTTTCTGAATTCAAGATTTCTCAGATCCACTCGATAGTTATCATCAAGTTCGATCAAAATACGATATGTTGATAAAACGAAAAGCATATTAATACCATACTTGAATTTTGTTTGGTCTTTTTCAGATGGATTCAGTATGTGTGTATTTTTTCTCATATACTCGTGAATGTAACTATTGATTTCATCATATGAGTACATTCCATCAACAAAAGTTATTGTTTCCCAGTTTGCACCTTTGTTGTAACTGTATTTTATTTGATTATTCCCATAAGATTCTCTGATGTTATACCAACTGTATGTCATATTGATGGTCTTTACAGCGATTTCATATTTCATATCATTTGATAACACTAGAGGAGTATTGAATCTTTTTTCAAAATCATGACTCTTACTAATACCAATTTTATCTCTGTTTTTACTGTTGAATCGTAATGAAATTTCTGTCATATACTATTAGATTAGATATTTGGTTATTATTTTATTGAGCTGATTGTTTGAAACAATACCCAGTCTGCTTAATATATGCAATATGTTTACAAATTCATTTCTGACACCTGTACTATTATTACCAGCAAAAATAGATCCACCAAGTAACTGGAGTCGTGAAAGCAAGTCACCAATATTATTGTAATAAACAACACCAGATCCATATTGTCTTTTTTTCTTACCGATACCTTCACCGAGAGTTTTTGAGCCTTCTTCAATAAGATCAATTCTTTTTCGGTACTTTTGTAGTAATTTGATGTCTTGAGTCAGTTCAATTATTTTTTCTTTATTACTATCCCTTTCCTTTTTGTTTTTGAAAGTATTCCTTTTTGACGTCCAAGTTTTTTGGTTAATTTACCGATATCTTCATTATACTCATTGATATCTATTGTTCCATCCATATGTTGATTGAGTGTTTGTGATGGAGGAGCCAGCTTGTATTCTATTAATGTCTGCACCTCATCTTGTGTAAAACCTTTGTCAAGATTTGATTTATAAGGTGATTTTGTTTCAGACATCATTTCTGGTTTATAATCAATTGGTAATTTTGTTGTTTCCACAGGTTTTGATTCAGGTAGTGTGTTAAAAAGCATAATATCTTCAAATCCACTTGTCAATGCTTTTTTATTCTTTTTCAACTGTTCAATAACTTCATCCTGTTTTTTTGTCGACACTTTCTTTCACACTCTTCTGAACATCAATAGAGGGTTTAAGTAATTCTGACGTTTCATCATAGGCATCCTGTTTTCTGTTTTCTGTTTTCTGTTTTCATAAGTCTTGATAACCTCATGAACTTCTTTCGTCTTATTTCCAGCTTCAATTCCACTTTGAAGAAGCCTTTTCATACGCTCTATATCCATACAAGTACATTGGATAAAATCTAATCTAAACTATTAACATATGGAAATATCAAACTATGACATTTTTCAGGATTCAAATAAGTCTTTCAGACAGTTATATCCATATATGCCGAAAGATACATTCAGAATGTTATTGGCAGGAAATTCTGGGTCTGGAAAGACAACATTATTTTTGCATCTGATTATGGAACCATTAGTCTATTATGATCAAATACACTTGTATGCTAAAAACTTAGATCAAGATAAGTATCGATATTTACAGCAAGTGATGGATAGAATAAGCAACCAAGTGGGTTACCCCGTTATAATTTGCAGTCAAGATGAAATTTTACCTGTTGAACAAATTAAAGACCCTGAATTGCAGCGGTTGGTTGTGTTTGATGATTTTGTGACTGATAAAAAACAAGATCAAATTATCAGCTATTTCATTCAAGGCCGTCATAAAAATTGTTCTGTGCTGTACCTAACACAGTCATTCTATGGATGCCCAAAATCTATTAGGCTTAATTGTAGCCACTTCTGCCTTTATGATTTTCCATCTACAAGAGAGAGAAACATTATCTCCCAAGAACTTGGAATTGATAAGCAAAAGTATATTGAAGCAACTAAAAAACCGTATTCTTTCTGTTATATTGACAAACCAATGAAAACAGTGAAGAGAAACTTTTATGGAGTTGTATAATATAATGTAATATTATATGGGTATATTCAATTTCACACCAAATCAAGATGATACAAGAACTGGTAACAGAGGTCCAATTGGTCCAAAAGGTGATAAAGGTGACAGAGGTCCAAAAGGTGACAAAGGTGAAAAAGGTGATAATGGAAATGGATTTAAATTGACACAAAATGGTAATTATGATATCGAAAACAAAAAATTGACTAATGTAGCAGCACCAACTGCAAACAATGATACAGCCACAAAGGGGTATGTTGATACTGAAATTGCTGGCATTGATGTTTCACCATTTCTTAAAAAAGATGGAAGTGTTGTAATGACTGGCAATCAGAATTTTGGGGGGTTCATTATTACAGGTCATGGTATTGGAACTAACTCGGGAGATCTTGTGAATAAATCTTATATTGACACTAATCTCGCATCCAAAAGCAGTATCAGTCAAACTCTACTTCGAGATGGAACACAAGGAATGAGTGCAAATTTAAATCTCGGAGGTAACAAATTGATCAACTGTGCAACACCGACAGTAAATTCTGATGGTGCAAACAAATTATATGTTGATGACCTTGTTTTTTCAGCATCAGGTTCTCAACGTAACCCGTTCGCATTTTTACTAAAGGACAAATCTAAATCTTCCGCGGTTCAAAATGTAGAAAACCTTCAAATTGAGAATTTTGACAAATCACCTTATCACATAAACAAGTCATCATTGTCTTTATTCATTAAACGAAGCGGCAACTTTACATCCAAAATTCGTTTTAATGTGGCATCTTTAAGAAATGGACGGTACACATTTGTTACTGAGTTTTTCTCACCCTCTGACCCTCGAAATGCAGCAGTTGGATTATTACTTCCGACTATAAACTTACGTGAGGTGGGATCGCCATTACATAAAGCTTTCCCCAAAACTCCACATGTTGATGGTTACATGAAAAAACTTTTCCAGATTGAAAAAACCAGTGGTGGGCAAGCATTAATTGAGGTTGAGCTAAGTAGCACAGCTGCTACACCTAATACTAAAACACATTTAATTGTTTATGGAGCCTTTGGCTTTTATACCAATTTATCTTACTTTATTCATGACCCAGCTTATGAAATTGAAAACGGCAATGTTGCGTTTGGTGGTAATGTTGACATGAAATTGAACAAAATCCTCAACCTGCAGGATAACCCCTCGAACCCACAAGACGCTGTGAACAAAAGTTATGTTGATAATAAAACAGCTGATTTCCTTAATAAAAATACAGGTGGTGTAATTTTTGCACCTATCAGCATGAATGGAAATGATCTATTTGGCATACCAGATAACCCAAGATTTGGTTATTCAGCTGTTAATAGAAACTATGTGAATAATAATTTTTTGAAACTAAATGGAAGCGTTGCGATGACTGGAAACCTCAATATGACTAACCCCAAAATAACAGATGTTGGAGCACCGGTCGCCAACAAAGATTTTGCCAACAAAATTTATGTTGACCAAGCCCCTTTTCTCAAACTTGCTGGGGGTCAAATGGCTGGTGATATTGACATGCACGACAACACACTCACAAACTTGAAAGACCCTATGGCGGCAAGCAGTGGGGCAACCAAAAGATATGTCGACACAACTCATGTGGAAGCTTCAGGAACAGGCAAGCAAGAAAACCCTTTCAAATACCTCATGGAAGACATTAACGAATCCAGTTCTGAAAATAACATTACTGTGAATTCCATTTCAAGCTTTTCATCATCTCCTCACCAAATAGACAGAAACGCGTACAATTTTACGCTCATTGATGACAAAGATGGAACTGAACAGTATCGCTCCAGAATTGGTTTCAATCTTTTCAGACTTCCAATTGGTTTTTATACCATGGTTGTTGATTTTTCCCCCCAGAAATACGAAATGTTAGTGTTCATGCAACTGCTGACTCACTGTCATTTGGTGCACAAACCTCGAAAACATTCCAAGCAACAGCAACCATTGCCGCATATGTCAAAACAATAATACACTTCGAAAAAACACAGACAGGTCAACGAGAATATATTTACCTTGATTTGCATGGAAAAACCTCATCTTCAGACCCAACTGGCTATATGGTTGTTTATGGTGTGAATGGAACAGTGGCAAAAGTTCCCTCCACCGTGTTTGATCAGATTTTCTTCATAAAAAGTGGGAAAATGAAATTGCTAGTTGATTTGGATTTAAAAGATAATGAACTTTTTAAAGCAAAATTGGGTGGACCTTTTGATTTAAACGGGCAACAGATAAAAGACGGCAATAATCAACTATTTGATGGACAAAATGGGGAACTTACAATGTTAAATGACATCAATATGAACACCTTTCTAATTAAAGAACCAAAATTAGGTGGAAATTTAAACGTAAACGGACGTGACATTTACAGTGGTGATACTCTTTTATTTCAAAATACCTCAAATCAAATAAAGGTTCCTCGCCCTTTAATAATTGAGGGGATGGTTTATGAAATAAAAAGTTCATTGGTGAACTCGGTGGATAGCAAATATACAAAAATTCCTATTCCGCCTATGTGGCATCCACTCGGAAATTTCTTTTCAACCATAATTGGTATGAAACTTTATTATGTTGGGACGGCACATGGTCAGCATAATTTTTGGGTATTTCTTCGAGAGGGCAACACAATCATCTCCAACGAACAAATTGAGGTTCCTATACCCCAAAGAAATAATCATTATGACATTTTCGATAAAATCAGCGCTTCAAAGTTAGATATCACTTCAACAAGCAGATTTGGGACTTTAATAAAGGGCACTGCTACAGACGTATTTGTTGTTTTCAAATGTATCACATAGTTATAAAACAATCCGTTCACACTTGGAGTGATTATGAATTAATCTAAAATAATAATATATGGGTGTATTCAATCACACAAAAGAACATAAAAATGTGAAAGGTAAAGATGTAACTGGATTTAAATTAACAAACGATGGGAACTATGATCTTGAAAACAAACTTTTGACAAATGTAAGACCCGGCAATGATGTTAATCATGTTGTTGTTAAATCACAAGTTTCTGATATTGTTAGAGATAGTTTTTTAGATTTATGGGTTTCTGAATATATTAGATTATACTCAAAATGTGTTTATCAAATCGACAGAGCGAATAATAATTTTGTAGATATGAATGCAGACAGAAAAGTTGAAACATTATATGATCTCTCAAATGAAGAAAACAATGCAACTCAATCAACTTTAAATTTAAGACCCACTGTTTGTACCAAGGCTGAGAAACATAATGGACGTTATTTTTTAAAGTTTAATGGATCACAGAGAATGATAAGTCAAATCAATTTAAATAATAATGTTGTTAATATTTACATTGTTTATAAATTAAATTCAAATACAGGTGGAAATCCATGGAAAAATGGGCTTTTTGGTCATGACGATGGAGGTTATGATAAGTTTGTCAGCTATTACAATGGTTCAAATTTAGTTATAAGTGGTGTTGATCAATCAAATTGTGTATATTTTGGTCCAATAGCATCTATAGAAAATTTCACAAAATTAGCAGATTATTCCGTAAATGATTTAGGTCAAATTAATGTTTGGCATTGTTTATCTGTTCATTGGGATAATTTATCTTCTCCAAATACAGACAAAAGTAAAATCTATTGGAACAAAAAACATATAGGAAGTCTTACATCTGCTAACAGAACCGGTAGTCAACAATGACTTTTGGTGATTTAGATCCAAATCCATCGCACCTTTAGACGGTTGTATTATTTTTTTCTGTGTATACTTAGATTTTATATACATGAAAAAACAATTTTGGATCATCATCAAATATTAATGCAACGATATAATATATGATAGAAGACATAATTAAATACGTTAGCTATCTTTTTTAATAAAAAAAACAACAACACAACAGCGTTGATGATGCCATACTAAAGTCATGCCTAGTATACCAATTTTTGTATTTCAAGCATTTCAAAACAATACTTCCAATCAACAACATTTTATATATTCATAATGATATAGGACTTATTGGTCCAGGAAATGGTTGTATTACACGATTTTTTGAAAGAACACTTGGTTGGATTCATGTATTACACTCACATAGCATACTTCATGATGCGTATGGAAGATTTTATAACCGTTATTCGTTAGACAGAGGATATTGTTATGCCGTACCCAAGAACCTTACACCAAAATGGATGAAAAGATCCCCATTATGTGGCCAAATCTCTGGATTAATTTATTGTATTTGCAAAGAATTATAATATAATCAATACTTATGAAAGAACAAAAATATTTTCAACTGGAATCATATTTCAGGTGAATTAACAGAAGACCAGATTAAGGAATTAAAAGCTTATTACCACACATATCACAGAAAGTGTTGGGCTCACCAAAACAAGCGGTAAAACGGTACAAAAAAATGGATTTTAGCTAGGAACTCATTATCTATCATCTTTGCAACTGGAGGTCTTGCCACAAGCGTGGCAACTGGTGGTATTAGTTTGGTAGCCATCAGTACAGCAGCACTTTTGATACAAGGATGGATGAAGCACAAAAACCTCGATCTTAAAATTCAAAATTGTACATATGCTTATCAAAGCTATCAACATCTACTCAATACCATAAAAGAAACGATGAGAAGTGGTAATTTTGATGAGTCCAGCATCCATGTCACAATGAAAAACATTGATGATTATGTGGTGGACAACAGTCCTATTGTCGACAAGTACCTACTAAAATACGATGAAAAATTCACTGTCTAATAATGCTAATGATCACATCAAATCTCAACAATAAAATTTCAACCCAAAATCGATTATAAAATTCAAGTGTCTTTTTCGAATTAGTGATTGTTATATTATCAAAAGGAAGACCAAGCATTTAAAATATTTGCTTAAGGACAAATTTCGTACTTATCATCCTTTTACGATTCTTATTCACCAAAGGAAGGACTGTGTCTATCTCTTCGTATATTTTTAATATTTTGCCACTATCTTTTGGAGAAATTTGAAATCCATTCTCACAGCATATGCTATTTATCACATCTTCAATATGGTATTTCGATGATATACTGATTTCCGTCGTATCCTATACATATTCTCATAAAAGTCAACATACTCTTTAACATACATCATAACCATGAACTGAACCACAATTTAGACAAACATTTTTACCATAATCGTTTAACATTTTCTGATTGCTACAGCATGATTCTACCACACTACTAACAACTTCTACCAATTGCTCATCACAAAAAGGACAAGTATACTCTTCCATATTCTTTAATTCATCATGCCCGTGGTCAAGATGGACGCGAAATTTTGAGCTCCGCCTTCTTGACCTGACTAAGTCGTCTTTTTTCCCTTTTACATCTCATTTCCCTCTACTATGCCACGAGAATCCGTTACCTCGCTCAAGCAGGAAAATCAGGTGCTAAAGGAACAAATAGACGCTTTATTCAAGGAGGTTAAGTCGCTAAAGGATAAGTGTCAAATCGAAGGAACTACTCACGCTACTGGTGACATCAGTAGCAACAAAGCCTCAAATGCTGATAGCGAAAGAAGCTTGCAGTTTTTAAGCGACGAATATGATGTGTTGACTGCTGCTAATTCTGATGTCTCTGTACAGCTCAAGCATATATCTCGTCGCCTACATGACCTAAGCAATCAAGTGGAACGCGTGAGCAACGCCATTGACGAAGCCGAGGATTACAGTTATCAGTATAATGTTAAAATAATTGGTCTACCAGAGAGCGCCAGTGAATCCGCGCTCGAAACAAGTTCTCTTTGCGCTAACCTGTTTCGACAAATGGGAGCTGAAGTTTCTTTACAAGACATCGATATAGCGCATCGCGTATCGACGAGGAGTGAAAGAGAAGGTCCCAAACCTGTCATTTGTAAATTTGTCAGGCGGCTGGCGAAAAGGAAAGTTATGGAAGTT
>JAEMWC010001301.1:20000-37500 GCA_016490735.1 Pachyseris speciosa
TCCTCTGATAGACTGTTAGAAATAATTGATGATCACGATCTGAGTCTCTAATTCTCTCCAATAATTCCAACATCATCGAAAATGTCAGCGTCGTCCCTGGTATTAGTGATCACGACATTGTGTTATTCACTGTGAACACTTCTTGCCGAAGAAAGAAAAATGTCAAACGCAAAATATTCATTAGGAAAAAGCCGACTCTACTCGCATTAAAGAAGAACTTACAAAACTATCATTTTATATGGATACTCGGGGCTTTAATTCAATCGACGATAAATGGAGCTGCTTCGAAGATAACATCCACCGTATAATGGATTCTTGCATCCCCTCAAAGTGGACTAGCTCCAGATATAATCTACCGTGGTTCAATCATTCCTTGAAACGTCTAGCCAGACGTAAACAAAGGCTTTATAATAAAGCAAAATCTTCTGGAAAACGTAATGATTGGAATGCATTCCGTGCAGCTAGAAAACTAATGCATAAAAGGCTTAATGAAGCAAGGAACGCATATATTTCGGATTATTTAGGAGAAGCTATTGAAGAAAACCCTAAGCGATTCTGGTCATATATCAAACATCTGAATAAAGAAGAGCTGGGGATTGCAGATTTCGAAATAAATGGCTCCATAATCAGCGATAATAAATCAAAGGCTGACATGTTAAACAAGCAATTTTTAAGTGTCTTTACTCAAGAAGACTTATCAAACATCCCTGATATTGGATACGACAGAATACCAGCTATTAACAGTCTGTCTATCACCATTAATGGAGTTGCAAAGCAGTTATCGTTGTTGAAGACAAATAAAGCTTCTGGACCTGATGCCATTCCACCGTGGTTTTTAAAAGAATATGCAGCTGAGATTGCTCCTATCCTAACTAATATCTTCCAAGATTCTATCGGTAGTGGTACCGTACCCAGTAGATGGAAATCGGCAAATGTATGTGGTGTCTTTAAAAAAGGGAAAAAGTCTGATCCTTCAAACTACAGACCCATTTCTCTAACCTGCATAGCATCGAAAATTCTTGAACACATTGTACATAGCCATGTGATGAAACATTTTGAACATTATAATATACTAACAGACTGTCAGCACGGCTTTAGATCAAAAAGATCTACAGAACTTCAATTAATACTTACTATTCATGACATTGCAAGTTCTCTACAACAAAACAAATCTATTCATGCTGCTGTGTTGGACTTTTCTAAAGCCTTTGATAAAGTCCCACATCGACGCTTACTAATGAAGCTGGAGCGTTACGGTATCCATGGAAACCTCTTGTCCTGGATGGAATCTTTTCTCACTAATAGGGTCCAAACTGTCATCTGTGAGGGTGCAACATCTACCTCTTCCCCAGTGACCTCTGGCGTACCACAAGGGACAGTGTTAGGTCCGCTGTTGTTTCTAACATATATTAATGACCTGCCAGACGGTCTAAGCTCTACAGTTAAGCTGTTTGCCGATGACACTCTCTTGTACGGTGTGGTGGTTGAAGACTCAGATTGCGACAATCTCCAAGACGATCTCAATAAACTAGAAACTTGGCAAAATGAGTGGCAGATGCAATTTAACCCTTCTAAATGCAACATCATCTGCATTTCAAATAAGCAAAGACCTCCTCAACGGTCATATTTTTTCTGTGGGTCCAAACTTGAACAAGTAGACCCTGCATCGTACCTAGGAATTACTGTTAACAGTAAATTAAAGTGGTCTGATTACATCTCATCTATCTCAAGCAAGGCGAGTCGATCCTTAGGGTTGATCAAGAGAAATCTCTGGAACTGCCCCAGGAAAGTGCGTGAAACGGCCTATACCAGCATCGTCCGACCCAAACTGGAGTACGCAAGTGCCTCGTGGGACCCACACTATAAAAAAGATATTTCAACCTTAGAGAGAGTCCAAAGAAAAGCTGCTCGTTTTTGCCTTCAAAACTTCAACAAAACAGCAAGTGTGACTGACATGTTATCTGATCTGAAATGGGATACATTAGAAACAAGACGAAAGAAAAACAGATTGACTTTAATGTACAAATTTAGTCATAATCTAGTAGACATAAACACAGAAGAACCCGCAACAGCCATGCTTTTAAGTATAGAATGCCAAAAGTTTCTAAGGATGTCTTTAAGTTTTCCTTTTTTCCTAGATCAATAACAGAGTGGCACTCACTGCCCGCTGACCTTGTGAATTGCAAGTCATTATCTGATTTTAAGTCAAATTTAGGAAAGCACGTGAAATAAGTGATCTAAATTATGATTTTGAGTTATCATTTATTTATCTTGTTGTTTGACATATTTACTTTTATTCAACTTATAATTAGAATTAGATTTTATATGTATATATATATTTTACTTTAGCTTTTATTACAGTTGATGTGATGTCTTACGGGATTTTATCGACTTAATAAATGTAGATGTAGATGTAGATGTAGAAAACCAATCTGATGGTGTCACGTGACTAATTTCTAGTTTTTCCGAGAAAGTAAAACTTGGTGGTTTTCCAAGAAAGTCATTTGTGATATCATTGGATTGTATCATAATACGAGATCATTTGTGATATTACCAGATTTTAAATTTTATATAGATTTTATTAAAAGTTGGTATCACTAGATTGTATAAAAAGTTGGTTACCATTAAATGGAAAGTAGTGTAGTAGTTGGGTTTGGTAAGAGATCATAAAAATGATCTCGTACCCCCAACTCCTATACTACTCACAGGAAATGTCATTATCATTCGATCTTCTCAAATGTACCACATTAATTCGGATGCAACGAATGAAAACGAAACTTTTACACATGGGCATATTAGAACTCTTATAACGGCTGTGCATGTCTGTATCTTTCTCATATGCTGTCTCAACCGGGTCGGGAACACGCTATTCTTTATATCAGATAAAACACTAAATTGTGGTTGCGTTTCGCATCACTCCATGTTCGCCTTTCGATACTAAACCAGTGATCGTGATCGAAAGCTTTTTGAATATCAGAGAAATAAACTTTTTAGTTCCAATGGATGAGAGTTGTTTTGAAACTTTGACTTTCCCAGATGACTGCATGAAATTGTCAGCGAGTAGAGAACACGATAGCCCTCGCTTGGATTGTGACAAAACAAACGGCAACAAAATATTGAAATATAAGGACCCCTCCCTAACGTCTTCAATTGTCTCAGACACACGTGATCAGCCTAAATCAGGGTCTCTTCTCTCTCGCTCCAGGGGGCGGGAAGAGGAGAGGCCCTGGGGACGAGATTACCTGCGTGCAGCCGTCTCCTATTTCCTAACAAAGAAATAGGAGACGGCTGCATGTAGGCTACAACGAATGTAGTCTAAACCACAATGTACCAAATGCTGTTAACTCCATAGTGCGTCATGGGCAAGAAAATATGGTAACTTATCTGTGCGAGAAAATGTGGTCTTGGTTAAGACGTCACCTACCACTGACCGTACGACCGCGTGACCGTACTCCACCCTTAAGCCAATGCGAAAAATCATAGTCGAACTGACCGAGTGCTAAATCCCGCATTTTGGAAGGAAATCCTATAAAAAATCGCTGAAGACAACAAGAGAATAATAATAATAATAATAATAATAATAATAATAATAATAATAATAATAAATAACTGTCTGTGCTAATCGTCCTCGCAAAGTACAGCAAGGACGCAGCTCAACAAGGTCGAACCGAAAGCATATACAAGGCGCCTCTGGCAGCCGCTATACGGTCCGTGTAAGACCTTGGAGCACAGCCTACAGCCAGCTCGAATAAGCCGTATGTTGGCTTTTTGCTGAGGGAGGAAAACCGGAGGACCCGGAGAAAAACCCTCGGAGCAGGGTCGAGAACCAACACAAATCAGCCCACTTATGGCGTCACCACCGAGAATCGAACCCGGTGCCACATTGGTGGAAGGCGAGTGCTCTCACCACTACGCCATCCCCATTTCGTCGGTAATTCCCTTCTGAAGACATCACTTTCTCCAAACAGACAGCCGAAAAGCAGTTCTTTTCGCACCGTGCTCGTTTTTAGAGCTGTTTTCAGCTCCTCTCCGAAAGGAAACCTGATCAAAACGCCGGCTGTTGTTTTATATTTTCACAATTTTCAACGCGGCTCAAACTTACCGCGAATTTGTTGCTATAGAAACAGCTACGATTTGATTGGTCAATTCAAATTTCTATTGTTTCTAAACCAATCAAAGTACAAGTAATTGAACTGTGTTACAACTTTGCACTCGTGTTACACGTTTTTGCACTGTGTTACAGCAAAACTGCACTGCTGTTTTAGCCAATTAGAATTGAGTAATTTTTTTGTGCATATTATTAGAGTAGTTATATATACTCATTATCTTGTAATCCATTACTACTGTACTCATTTGGCTGAAGATAAATAAAATAAATGAATCAACTTTTGTTTAACGAGGGTGACACTTAACAGTCTTTAACTGACAAACTTGTGGCTCTCGAAATTCCGGATCGAATTGGAATTTGGAAATGTTGGTTTTTAGGAGAGGGGAAAACCGGAGTACCCGGAGAAAATCCTCTCGGAGCAGAGTAGAGAACCAATAACAAACTCAACCCACATATGACGTCGAGTCCGGGAATCAAACCCGTGCCAGATTGGTGGGGGGGCGAGTGCTCTCACCACTACGCCATCTCTTGTTTGAAACACAGAAACATGTTCCGGAAACTTAAAAGCGTTGTTGTGTTTTTAAACAACTTTATTTGGAAGCTTCTAACTTAATCGTTGCAGCGCAATCCAAATGTTTCCAGCAAATTTTTACAAAAAAAAAATCATTCTAAAATTTGTTTTAAACTTAAAATTAAACTTTGACTGAACGTAGACTCATTTTGGTAAAATCTCCTGCAATTTATAACAATTTCAGAAAAGCCTCAGTGAGTTTGTCGAGTGTGTAAAACTATTGTCTGCAAAATGACGTCACTTCTACATATATAAAACCTATAGTGTACGTATGGCGTCACTTCTACGTGTATACAAGCTATTGTATACGCATATAAAGCCATTACCATTACCATTGTCTGTAGGTATGATGTAACGAAAACTGTGCCAGCACTGGTTAATTGCGTGTTTTTAGCGAACCAAATTTCGGATGGTGATATTTTTGGAACAACATTCCCTCTTATATTCGTCAAAAACCTTTAAAAAAAATTATTCAAATGTGCACTGACAACTTGTTATGCTGCTCAGTATTAATATTATATAATTTTATATAAATTCGTTCTGCTGTCCCAAGTATAATATTTATCTTGTATATAGCTTTTTGCAGTCATAATCTATAATCTATAAATTTACTTAAGGAGCACAATATTAGTCTACTAGATGTGCCCCTCTTCTATTTTAGTATTACTTTATTCTCTGTAATCAATAGTTCTGTAATTAATGACAAATGGAGAAAAAAAAATACAAATACAATACCATAGATAGTGACACCAATGCATAATAAACATAATTATCTACTGGAGGTAGTCACTAACATTCTTATCATAGCGGTAAATCATAAAAGAATAGAAGAAACCTCTGTCTAGCTTTCCGCTTTTAGAGAATTGTTTGCTGTGATGCTATAAATACATTACTTACGTATTCCTGTCATAAATTTCCTTGCATGATGAAACTGCCAATATCAAAAAAGAGGACACAGAAGAGTTGTCATGTTAACGGTTGATTATAAAATTCTAGGATGACCGTGAAAAAGTCATTGCATTTTAAAATGAGAAGAAATCATATGCGTATTTGAACAAATAAATCATTCGTTTCTAGAGACTGTTCACCGTTTTCTGGATCTCTTGGACAACGAACAAGATATTATATAACAAAAGCTTCAGGTCGTTGACAACGGTGCGATATCGTTATATTTACGCTTCCTACCTAGCAGAACTAGAATACCGTAAATGTCCGCTTATTAGCCATGGAGTTATACAACTTCGTTAGGGGTTTTAGGAGGGCCTTTAAACAGTTACTAGAGGGGGAGGCGTATATCCGGGGGGGGGAGGGGGCTAAGAATAGGGTGCATTTATTTTTTGTTTACAGGTAAAGGGGCCTATAACTGGGAGGGATTATAAATGGGGAGGGGGTGCTTAATTAAGCGGCAGTTTACGGTATAAGATCTTACCTTGTAAGATTTAATGTTTTGATGTGAGAAATAAAATTGCCATTACCTCTTAACTGGTCACAGTCCCTTCCGTCTCCGAAATATCCCGGATTGCAAGTGCAGTTGTAAGATCCTTTGGTGTTATTGCAAAAAGCATTAGCGCTGCAGTTGTGTTTTTCTGTAGCACATTCATCAATATCTGGAATGAGGAAAGGTACTAGTTGTCACTTGAACAACTAAAATGATATCCAGGGATACAACTGAACAATACTGGCGAAACAACAGCAACAACTTTTATTCGTACTGAACAGATTACAAATTTACAAATATTATGGTATACAGTTCCAAGACTGCAATTCAATCAATTGACCTTCCAATCAATTTTCTGATAAGTTGCTCAAACTTGTGTTGGTTATCCAGTTCGACCCTCGCTGCGGTTGCATTTAGTCACAAGATTGGTTAAAAAAACAATAAGCAAAGAATAAAAAAATGGAACCTTGCCCTAAAACAATGCAGGTGCAACCTATAAAGATCCAGTGAAATTAGATGTTTCAAAGAGGTGCAGCCTTACTCCTTATTTCCGGCGAACTCAAATAAGAGGGGATGTTATTTACTCTACTCTTTGATTGTGTTGTTATTGTCCATGCGCAATAATGCTTTGACAGAAATCTGCCGTCGTGTAAGATGTTGACAAAATCGAACACAACTGAATCTGATTTTGTAGTGCAACATTGATCAAGCGGGGGCACAAATATTTAAGAGCAACGTAATTCGGCGAAGGAAAAAAAAAAGATCAGAAAAGACTTAGGAGAAAGAAAACAATGAACTCTATCACTAAGAATCCGAAACTCAGCAGGCGAACCGGTAGTTGGTCTAAGGGTCATTAGGCTAAACTCAACTAGAAAATATATCGTGCCTTGCACACCAGACTGTTACTTACAACTGGTAACGGACTAGGCCTTAGGGTTTTAGAAACACTTATAATCTTACCTGTATTGCAAATCGAACCTATGAATCCAGCAGTGCACAAACACTGGTAACCTTTGCCAGTAAAACCGGTTTGACATGTTGCGTTGTTTTGGCAGGGTTGTTTCAGACAGGCATTCTAAGATAACAGAAACATTCAGTGTAAATATAAAAGAATCGGCTCGTATACGGCCGCTGAAGTGATATGCGAAAACAAACATGGTTGTAGTAACATGCTTCTTCATGGAATCATTTCCCAAGAGTATAGATTCAGAAATGTTTCATTTCTAAAATCTTGACCAATTCTACAAGAGTTACGTAGAAAAGAATGTTAGCATGGCAAACAATGAGGGACACGCGTGTGCAGTTCGTAGCAACACTTAGAAAAAATCATGCTAAAAACATGTCGACCATTAATAACGGAGAGATTTGAGTTAGAAAATTACATTTTCTGACATACCTATCAAAGCTTTTGACTTTTCTACTGGTATTAATCGGATCCTGTTCCTTGACATCGATAGCCGTTCTTTGACGCAAAAATTACTCACTTTCCAGCTTTATCCGTCACGGTTTTGAACTTTAAAGTTTAGCTTTCTTATTTGGTTAGAAAAGCATTTCAGAATGCCGTTTCCAGCTGAATCGCCTTCGAAAAGTCTAACTTTGGAATGAATTCACTGGTATCAATCAGTATTACTGTTCCAAAACAATGTCGATCACGTCCGTGGAACTGTTTTTCTATCAAAGTTTCGGTCTACCACGGACTTTTTTTTTAAGTCTACCTGGATGAAGATAAGTCTTTATAGAAGCACCATGAGTTCTAATTATTACCATATTCTTCTATCATTCTTCTCTTTGCCAGGCTTTTTATGGGTTAAAATCCTCGGTAAAAAAAAACTGAGAATGACAACAAATCCTTGCAGCGAGATCCCGGGAAAATTAAATAGGAGGAAATCAATTTTAAATACGTCGTGATAGTTCGAGGTACAGTACACTTTCATACGCCAAAAATGTCCGATATTTCGTCTAAAAAGACAAACGTCTATCTATTTATTAGTGGAAATTTTCCAGGTAACAAACTTTCTTTATTATACCTGATTATCTTCATTTCTTCGCTGTTGTAGACAACCGAAGATTACTAGTCCGCCATCCTTTTTATTTCAATTTGGACCGCCTTCAAATTTCTATAGCAACGATCATTTAATAAAATCTCGCCAAACAAATGAAGTAATTGACAGCTCTCGAGACTGCTCTGAAGTGACTCCGCCCCCCTCCCCTCACGTCCCTCATTCCTTGTCATACGTTTTATTGGCAAAACGATGGCTAATATTACTGTTCACCTGATACTCTTTAAAAGCAAATAATTGTTTCAACTCTCCTGAAACGTTAGTCATGCGCAGCTCCATAGCAAAAAAGATGATAAAGAAGCTAACAAAGAAATCAAACAAAAAAGAAAGGCAAAGGAAAGAAAACTAGACGAAAAGATAAAGATCGAAAAAATACATATGCACATGTGTTCTGCATCGGTTCGTGCTACTTGTCGCAACGATTTTGGCCGTTGCAAGGTATTGTTACAGTATAATGCCTCGTTCAACTTGTCTCGCAACATTGGCGTTGCGAGACAAGTTGCACGAAACTTTGCACAGTGTAACAGCGCCTTATAAAAACCGGCAATTTTAGCTATTTGAATGGCTTTTAAGGATTAAGTCGAAAACATTATACTTTTAGCGAACCTTTGCTCCACGGTATAAGTACGCTGGGTTTGTCTCCAGTTCTTCTTTATGTCCTTCGAAGGTTGAATTATTCAGCTCACAATTGTATTTTCCCTGCCCATTCGCCTCTTTTTCCAAGTTGTAACTAACACAGTTGGCTTCCATGTAGCATTTCATCTCACAAAAACTACCATCCATGACGTCATCGGAGTGAATGACATGATTTTTCAGGCGTTTACCATTAAATGTGTGATCAGGTTTGAACTCCAGTTGGCGGCAATTGTCTGGGAATGAAAGTCACGGTAAGCAAATAAGAGAATAAGGGATACATAACGACATAATAATAATAATAATAATAGTAATAATAATAATAATAATAATGATATTATTATTATTATTATATTATTATTATTATTATTATTATTATTATTATTATTATTATTATTATAGTTATTACAAGTGAAACCGGAAATAACAATATATAATTATATATCCATAAAAAGGTAGATATAAGGCAAAGAAACAAAATGATGGTCGAAAAGGGTAACTTTTAATGCCATATATTACGGCGAGACATGACTAACCTTCTTCAGGGGCAACACTGAAGCAAAGTAAAAATGGAGAAAACGGTTACAATACAGAAATAGAAATAATAGACGTGTACTGAAGCGGCTACCAAAAAAAAAAAAGAAATTTAAATAGCTTAAATTTTTGCCAGAGCTTACTAATAAATGTAAAAAAAAAATGGAAAGTGAATCGACCTTCTGAAACGAAGCGACGGTTTGCTTGCGACAGCGCTGTAGCTGTGGTGAAAGTGGTATTTGCGGTCAAGTTTAACAAAGTAATGGGAAATTTCTAGTCCGAAGCTTAACTACATTCAAAACGATGAAATGATTTTGAAATTGGGTTCATCCTGTCTCATAAAACTTTTCAGCCACCGACCTTTGACCAAGTCAGTGGATTAACGAGCACATGAACGCTGTGCGATACCTCTTTCGACTCTTTCGTTCCGCCACTTCGACTAGGTCACCTGAAGATGTGTTAGACTGTGAAAGATTTGTGTGGTGAAAGAGCTGTGGTGAAAAGCTGAAATGGTCGCCAAAATGGGAGATTTGTCGTCAAATTCAACTAAGTAATGGAAAATTTCTAGTCCGAAGCATAAAACTTTAGATCAAGTCAGTGGATTAACGACGTCCACGTCAACGCTGCGCGATACCTCGTTCGACTCCACTCTCCTTCCGCCACTTCGACTAGGTCACCTGAAGATGTGTTAGACTGTGAAAATATTTTTAACTGGCCACTCTGGGAAGAATTATATCAAGGCTTGATGGACGGCTTTTTGGATGTATCTAAAGCGTTGTGAAAGGGATTGTATTCGCGCCGCGACTGCATTCGACAACACATAAATTTTCCCGCCGTGCTTTGAGCATGACTAAAGACGAAGGATGTGCGATTTACGCAGTGGCCTGATGTAGCCTTTTCGACGATTGGAGAAGGTATTTACCGTTGACCTTTATTTAGTCGTTTTCTTCAAAAAACTTACGGTCAACCGATAACCCAGATAAGCGTTGTCTTTGTTTATGTGCCCAACTTTTGTATGGCTCGGCAAGAAGTTAAGCCTACTCTCAAATTTGGTTTTCAAGTTTATCGTCAGTTTGTTAGTGAAGAAGGTTTTCAGGATTTCTGTGTTGGACCCATTCTTATAGCAAATTACATTTTAATTTCCCTCAATTTAAAAAATAGATTCAAATAAATTTACCGTAAGCTTAAGCTTATAATTTAAACATTGTTGTAAAAAGGTTTTTCGCCAGACTACCATCGTAAGGCCGGTTACAGACGAACAAGTTTTCCTTGACAAGTTTTGACTTGACAGACTTTATTTGCTGGTGTATAAAGAAAAAATTGTCAAGTTTTTCCTTGACAAGTGCACTTGTTCAAAAACTAGCATACTAGTTTTTCAACAAGTGCACTTGTCAAGGAAAAACTTGACACATTGCAGAACTTGCTCTTCTGTACGTGTCGACAAGGAAAATTTGTCAAATAAAATGTTGTCCGCTGCGTAATTGAATTGCTGGCTACAGTGAATACTTGCCAAAGAAAACTTGTTCGTTCGTTTACACCAGCAAATAAAACTTGTGAAGGCAAAAGTTGTCAAAGAAAATTTGTCGTTCATAAATATGAGCAAATAAAAATTGTCAAAGACACTTGTCAAGGAAAACTTGCTCGTCTGTAACCGGCTTAAATAGGTGCCACAAACCAGAAGCGTAACACTTTGTAAAACTGCCAAATCTATTAAAACAATTATTTGCTAATCTTTCTTTGTTTTTTTTCGACTGGTTCTTGGTCGGTTTTGACATAAACTTAAGTACTTGACGTCTTCAGAGTTATTAAGTTTAGGTACTTTCCGCGTTTAGCGCGCACGTACACGAACTCGCACAAACAGCCGTGATTTTAAACTTTTCTCTGTTTCTGCTGAATCTTTGACATACAATTTTTAGCTTTATAAAATTGAATTAAATTATGTGAACCCCCATGCATTACAACCTCTGTGAAAACGTTTTTTGTAGTACAGTAATTTTTCAGATACAACAAAATGTTTCGCCACTCAAATTAAACTTATGTGTCGGAATCGTGTAATTCATTAGGGTAATCCATTTGAAAGCACGAACTGTTCCAGTATTTGTTTATGCGCAACTATTTTTCTTAGGCCAATACTTTGAATAATGGCTTTATTGTACACTTTGTTATAATTGTAATAGGGAATTTAGTTCATGGACAGTATAAAATAAAGTATTGATGTCTGTGCGAATGAAGGTAACGTTTTAAGTTCCGGTTGAAAATAAAGTAATCATTTATTCCGTCACTGTTTAAGATACGTTTTTAATCTTCAAATATCGTATTTAGTAAAATTACTGAGCTTGCATCGGTCGCCTTAAGCAACTTAAATTGTTTCATTTAATGTTAGCATTAATTTGATTTCATTCGCATTGCTGCAACTTCTAGTTTAAGTTTTATAATTTCAAGAATTAAACAACACTTTTTAGGTGGGAAGTGCATTTAAGTGTACCACAAACGCACTTTTTTTTTGTTTTGTTTTTTAACAAACAGCAACAACTATGTGTATCAACATACCTTCTCAAGTATATATTGTCCCTGAGCAGACAGCAGCCATAAAAAAAAAATATTAAAAAGTCGTCAAAAGTTCCGTTTAAAGAAAATGCAAGTCCAGTCCGTTGTCCAGTCCTTGGAATTTTTTTTTTCTAGCTAACCTTTTGTGGCGCGGCGTCGCAGTGAACAAAAAGCGCGCGAAAGTATAGCCTCGTTTTCGTTCTTTCCTCCAGGCCCTCTCCTCTGAAAAAAATCTTAAACGTCGATCCTCGCCAAAAGCAATTGAAATTAGAAGAAACTGACAACGCCATCATAAAGAGCATACTCTCAAGCCTTAGGCAAAATTTTCTTTTATTCCTACCTCAAATGGTCGTTGAGCAGGAAGCTGACAAACTTTTCAGCTCGATTTTCTACTGCCGCACTTTTTTAGGGAAAAGTAATCATGGCCATTTTTTAAAACACTATTTATTAAACTACAACTTCGCTTAAAAATATTCTTGGAGAAAGGTTCTAGTAAACTTTTAGAGGGAATATTAAACTTCGGTCCGTTCTGGTCACGTGACCGATGACGTCACAGCATTAAAAATGACAAAAATGTATATTTCATAAAAATATCTACCAATATCCAAATTTTTGTTTCCTCGCGTTTAATGCAACGCGAGATAGCACTTGTACCCAGACTCCCACTTTTTGAAAATTGTATATACCTCCCTTAATATTTATATTTTGTTCGGTACCCGGGCAGTCCGAAATGGCTCACACCATTGTGCTTCAAACCACGTTGACTGCTTTTTCAATAACAAAATAATTTCGTCACAGTGAGCAAAAACGCACTTGTGAGCAAAGTCACGTGACCAATGACGTCATCGCCCTTAGTCTTGTACAATAATTAGTTTATGGTAAGACTTATTTCTAGACAACGTGGGGGTCTTGCTGCCCTCAAACTGACCAAGTTATTTGGGATTGACGATTTTCCAGCTGCAAAGGATTCTGGGAAGGTTCTTATTATAATTATATATTGTTATTTAATTATTTAATTATTATTCAAAAAACTTCATTAGAAAATGACCAACTTTTAACAAAGTCTTGCGCACTCTTAAATTTTTATATACACTTTCGGCAAAAATAAAATTCTCGTATTCAAAATTCTTGTGATAAGAGGCTTAGAAATATGTTTAACGTGAAGCTTTAAAATATTTGTAAAAGCTAATGGCTAAGCTTCCAGTAGATGTGACAAAAACCAGCCCAAAAAAGTTGCTTTATGAATAGTCTAAACATCGTTTTAAGTATAAAAAAAATGTGGAATATAGAACTACAAGGCACTTTTTGGCTCAGTCTTCCTGGCTTTGGCTAGAGTTCCCCAGAAATAGTGTTGTCAATGCCTTCTCTAATATTAAAATTACTAATTTGGGTAAGCTGTAATGTTTTCGATTTGTAAATCTGAGTCAACAAAGTTTAGCTGTCGTCTTCTGGATCTTGAGCCTCTCAAGCATAGTATCGCAGAGCGCACGGTGACGAAAGACACTTTAGCTCTTATTCAGGAAATTGCGCTTGAGTAACTTTCTCCCTCCTTATCTGCTTCGCAAGCCTGCTGTGGTACCTAACACATTCATCGGCCATTCCGCCTGTGGTCGTGAAAACTAGGGGAGTGAGCGTTCCCTGTTCGATCCCCATTACTCTTTCCACGTACTGACTCTTCTTCTCGTTCTCACGTGTCTTGTAGATCTGTTTAGGAGTCAAGTCTGTAAGAGTCTGCACTGAGATGACACTCTCGAACATCGAAGAATGCAGATCTCTGTCTCTCCCAAACTGAGCCTCGAGCATGCATATCTAAACGGGCATCAGGGGCTTTGTTAGCGCCGTGAATTAATATCTTCCCGGTGACCTCCTGAAGAACCTGCTCTTTGTTTCTACATCATTACAGACCATCCTTAACATCTCTGCTTCCCGCCGCGCTGGGACACCATTGCGTGATCCACGCTAAATTGAACACCGCATGCGGAGATCGTCGGTATATCCGTTATTTCCCAGTCGTACTGTAACTTGATTGCATCTCTAAATTCCTTCTTGTAATCAAGCTCTTTTAGGGGAATCACGGTCAGCCAATTTGATGATCCCTTCTCTGTAGCTAACTCAACAGCTCGCTTAGTTTGCGTCGGCAGGGAGTTCCTCGCCTGTTCTAGCCTCTCACTTAGATAGTCATTTTTTGCTTTCGTGCACTCAATTGCAGTGTTCGAGGCATCTGGAGGCTGGTGTTCTTGCTCAACAATTCGCCTCACGAGAGGCAAAAAAATCATCGGGAGAAATAGCTATTGTTCTCGCGACATTTACTTACAGTCAGTGAAATTTTGTAGGTTTGTCATATCGCTTATTGTTATTCTAAATCGCTTAAGAGGAGGCCATTTCATTGGTTGCCATGAACGCGCGGCTGAGCTCATTAACATAAATAGGCGGGTGTAACCGAATCGCTCTATTATCTTTCCTTTTGTTTGGCCTAATCACACATTTATGCTTGTAAATTAATCCAAGCGTAACTGTTAGAACGCGCTGAAAAAGCTACAAAAACACTTCACCCGCGGTCTCGCTTACCGTATTTAACAACTTTTATGATGAGTGGAGTTAAGCGAATTTCGCTTCCACGCATTAATGCCATGACCAACTTCTCTACCGTTAAAAAAAGTGATAGAAAAAAAGTAGAGTAGCCAGTCTGCTCTCATTTTTAACTGCATGCACGCGGAGATAAACGTAATAATGATAAATTAAGTAATATTTAATAGTCGTGCGTTATAAACCGGATGTTTTTTGCGATACGTTTGATTTTGCTTCGACTCTGCCAGTCCCGAACTGATGCTCAATCTATCAAAGAAATCAAACCAAATTGCACACACAAAAAAAAAACTGTTAAGCGCTTAAAGCAACGCTGGTAAGTGAATCTTTTGTTAAAGAATTCAGGATCCTAATTGGCGCCTTTCAATCCGGCGGCAGGCCTTTGTCAACTTTTTGCAACTGTGGATCTGCAGTTCTGTGACACACTCACTTGAAACAGCTCCCATTTTAAAATTTCGCGCCAACTCTGAGCCTACGATATTCCGCGTTTTTGCAGTTCCAGGTCATGCGCAATTTTTATAAAAGATGGCGGTCGACTAGTGACACCATGTTGCTGATGGTGTTCAACTCAAAATGTTGCTTTCAAGAACGGCGAATACTTTCTTCAAACTGCCATCCAGAATCCTCCATTCTCATAAAACTTTCCCGTTGATTTGAACACAATAATTTGGATCGTGTCCGTCTACAAACGGTGCAACTACATGCACAAGAAAAGGTTGGACCAGAGGTTCTGTGAGCTCTGAAAAGAGCTCCTGGTCGAAGTCGTTAAGCATTACATCATACATGGAAACAGTTTTGTTGGTTAGCGACCGCAACCCGTGATGTTTGTGACTTTTTTTCGGACGCGACTGGTTTTTCTGCCTTGTGAGCAGTTCATTAACATGCAGATTAAGTTGCTACAGATGACTGGTTTTCTTCAACGGGGTATTACTGCGTATTATTTCTTCATCGCAACCATTGTTTTCACAAAGACAATGAATTGACTCGGAGCTCGCGCCAAGTTTAACCGTATATTTTCAAATGCAAAAGTTTACAACTTATTCTGTTCCAAATTTCGAGAAAAAGCTATTAACGTGTAGGTAATGCTTGTGTCTTAAATAATCCGTTTTATTTATCTCTCACTTAGTACGCGCGCTGTGATTGGTGAGTTTTGGAGGCCGTATTCTACAGTACGGCCCGCTTTACTTCAACAAGGTTTCTTTCCCGCGCGCCGGAACCTCAGAGATATAATAAATATCTTACTAACCTCGTTTTCTCGGTCCGTACTGTAAGTTACGGATCCTCGTTTTTCCCGCTAATTTATGGCCCGCGCGCTTCGCGCTTAGGCCATAAATCAACGGGGAAAAACTCGGTCCGTAACTTACAGTACGGACCGAGAAAACGAGGTTAGTAAGAGGTATTTATTATATCTCTTACTTAGTACGCGCGCTGTGATTGGTCAATTTTGCGGGCCGAATTCTACAGTACGGCCCTCTTGACTTCAACTAGTTTCCTTTTCCGCGCGCCGGAAATTAACCTCAGAGATATAATAAATATCTTACTAACCTCGTTTTCTCGGTCCGTACTGTAAGTTACGGATCCTCGTTTTTTCCCATTAATTTATGGCCCGCGCGCTTCGCGCTTGGGCCATAAATCAACGGGAAAAAACTCGGTCCGTAACTTACAGTACGGACCTCGAACTCGGTTAGTAAGAGGTATCTATCATCTGAATATTTGTCCTTAGTTAGGAATAAAATCGATGCCAAACTCTGATAAGGGTCGAAAATTTGGTTTATCAACGGAGTTGATAGTGTAAATTGACCACCGTACAGGGATTCGATTAGCTGACGTTTCGAGCGTTAGCCCTTCGTCGGAGCGAATCGACGAATTGTGGACTGTGTATGGTTTATACACAGAAAATGGAGCTGTAACATGGTAACGTGAAAAACAGGAATAAATTAATTGAATGAAAAGCGCTCGTTGATACCGTGGGGATTAAGAATGCCGATTTGAAAGATCAATTTTTGCTCGAGATTCTTACGGCTTTCCGTGGTACCTTGATGTAGGGAAAGGCCGGAGATCGACATGTGTTGTTTGGAATGACTAGGGAGATTAAAATGCCGAGCGACTGGTTTGGATGCATCTTTGTCATCTTTCTCAACATCACGAAGATGTTCTCGGAATCGGTCACCTAGTCGTCCTCCTACATCTACATCTACATTTTATTTAAGTCTATTAAAGGGAAGGCCCATCACCAATAGACTATAACAAATTGAAAGTAATAATAAAATAGAAAATAATATTAAAAAAAGATTTTTCTATGTACAATGTTGGTAAAAGATTAATCATTAATTAAAATAAATAAATAAATATATAAATAAATAATAAATAAATACAATGTTCCCTTTAAATATTTCTATTAATTGCTGCTTTAAAATTCTTTGAGATTTTTATGTCTAGAAAATGATTTTGTAATGCGTTCCAGTAGCTAATTGTTCTACAGTAAAAGGCATTTTTATATGCCTCTGTTTTGGTTTGAAGTTCAATAAACTTGTCTGGATGATTGTGTCGTAAATTCCTTTTCTTCCTCTCCACATAGGGTGGGACCTCCATGTCAACTTCCCTGTGGATGATCTTATGCAATAGTGTGAGGCGCGCTTCTCTTCTTCTATCCTGGTGAGTAGGCCATTTAAGTTCACTCAGTAAGGAAGGGGTGTTTGTTAGAACGAGATCCAAGATGTTGTTACCTCTAGTAGGTTGC
This sequence comes from Pachyseris speciosa, assembly GCA_016490735.1. Taxonomy (NCBI): domain Eukaryota; kingdom Metazoa; phylum Cnidaria; class Anthozoa; order Scleractinia; family Pachyseridae; genus Pachyseris; species Pachyseris speciosa. The sequence goes on from JAEMWC010001301.1 coordinate 37,218, forward strand.
TCTACTGGTTGAAATAAGTAAAAATCCATCAACAAATTTGCAAAAGAAGAATCATCACCAGATAATGAAGAGCCTGACCCTTCTATCCACTGTATCCCGGGGAAGTCAAAATCACCTACTGCGATAACAGAGTAGTGATGACCAAAATCCAACTTTTTTCAAATCTATTTACAAGGATCATTCGAAGTGTGAAATTGACCTGAACGCGCCAATTCTTCCAGGCGTTACACAACAATTATCTCATGTGACAGTTTCAGTTGATGAAATTGTGGACATCCTTCGT
>JAEMWC010001301.1:42500-65000 GCA_016490735.1 Pachyseris speciosa
CAAATAAACTCTTTTATGCCTCCTTGCCCGCTTGTCTTTTTATGCCCTTATTATAAAGAGAACCGTTGGCTAAATTCTGGGGTCATCAGTCGAGCTATGTTTGCAAGAGCGCTTAAAGAAATAAGGAACAACGATGTGTTTGGGTATAATTTTGGCCACGCAAGATGGCCGATTTATTGATTAAATATAACATCTTCAAACAAATTTAATTAGCTATGATTATTTGATTTTGTACGCTCTGGCAAAGGTGAAGGCGGAGAAAAAAGGCCACAAGCCTCCTATAGGGAGGCTCGCCCCACCCGAAGACGGATGACCCAGAAAAAGCCGAAGAGTAAACAGTTCCTCAGCACCTGCTTGAGGACAGATTACTCATGAACGAGCTGCATGTGTAGATAAACTAGGTGTACGAATATAACTTAAAAATGCATTGGACTTCCATCGTCCTAACTGGCGAATTTGTGCGTCAGAAAGACCTTTAGCAGCAGCCCAAGTGGCTGCACTATGCGAAAACTGTGTGCTTTGTACAAGGTAGGGTCAAGATTACAAAATCTAAGAGCCCTATTAAGTTGTTCCACAAAAACTGATCTTTTTATGGGCGCCCCGTCCGGCCAGCAAAACAGGGGGCCACTGGTGGTCCCTCTAACAGAAATAAATGCTAAGACAGCTTTGACCGGGCAACAAGATTCTTCTTGAAAGATGTCAATAACAAATGGGCGCCCATTACTACTGTGCTTATATTTATAAATTGTCAGTTGAAGAGCGACGACCTGCCCTTGGGTCGTCATTAAAAGTGACAGCTGAGAAGTTTAATCAGATTACTCTGATCACTTCCGTTGACTGTTATCTCGCCGATACGTAAAAATGCAAAAAAGGCTATATAGCACATAGCTGAAAACATCTTAAACTGGTAGGCTGACTCTGTAGTGTGCTGAAATGAGGCAACAAGCTGCCGCAAGATTGGTAGTGTAATAGGAAGACGTACATCACGTACCGGTGCTAACTTGCGATAACCTTTAAGAATTTGACGAATGATCGCCGTTTCCGTTGGATCATTCACACCTGCTAACTTATGGGCATAGCCTATAGCAGATAAATAACTAGTCACAGTGGAGGAAGCATAATTAAGCGAATAAAGATGGGAAACAAATAGTACTATAATAGCGGGCTGTAAAGGTAAGCATAAGACTTCGTTACCTAAAAAGGACTGAGCCCATCTCGTGAATAAGCTCCATGAGCGCTTGTAAGCGTCCTTAGAACACTTAGTGAGACTAGCAGACAGAAGTGTTTGTGCTACAGAGGCCAGCTCTCCGGTAGAAGATGTGGTGGAACTAACGTTCGTTCGTGGTCCATGCCCTGTCCAAGGGACTTGAATTTCGTGACCTGTAAGCGCGATAAAGCGTCAGCCTTGACATTGAGCACCCCAGGCATGTGGACCGCCCGAAATAAAATATTATGTTTCAAACATTGTAAAACTAGTTCACGCAAGAGGACGATTAGCTTGTTATCTTTCGTAGTTTTCTTGTTAATTACGTCGACTAGACCTAAATTATCCGTGTGAAAAAGGACGCATTTGTTGGCCAGTTCTGACGCCCATATTGAGAGACTTATAACGATTGGAAACATCTCTAGCACTATAATGTTACGACCTAGCCAGTTTGAAGGCCATTGACCATAAAGCCAATGCGAGCCGAAAACTGCGCCGTAACCTAAAGAACCTGCTGCATCAGTGTAAAGGTGTAGTTTGGCTGACGAGAGCCAATTATAGTCTAAAAAGAAAGACTTGCCATTGTATGATTCTAAAAAGGTAAGCCATAAGTGAAGGTCAGATTTTGTTTCACGATTTAGACGAATAAAATATCGAGGGCGTTTGACCCCAACTGTCAAGTTAATTAAACGGCGTAAAAAAGTTCGACCAGGCACGATGACAGAACAAGTAAAATTGAGAAGACCAATTAAGGATTGCAGTTCTCTTAAAGTTACCTTTTTCCGACGAAGGAAGTGTTGAATAGAGTCACGACATTTAGTAAGTTTGTCACTAGGAAGCCGTGCTTCCATGTTCTGTGAATCAAGCTCAATACCCGCAAATGACAACACGAAGCTAGGGCCTACTGTTTTCTCGGGAGCCATTGGAACGCCCAATTCATCACACGTGTTGAGAAAAACTTGCAGATCATTAGCGCATGATGCAAGCGATTGGCTGACGATCAGAAAGTCATCTAACAAATGTAATATACCCGGTATATGTAACCTAAAGCGAGCAATCCATTCCAGAGCGGAACTGAAACACTCAAATGTTTTGCAAGAACTGGAAAGCCCCATAGCAAGATTTCTATCAACATAGAATCGATCACGCCAGCAAATCCCCAGCAAATTGTAATCAGAGGGGCTGACCGGAATCAGCCGAAAGGCATTTTTGATATCGGTCTTCGCAAGCGCACAGCCCCTGCCTGTGGACGCATTATCCTGATGGCATCGTCAATATTAGCGTAGCGGACGCTGGAAGCAATGTGCGGGATATGGGAATTAATTGACTTCCCCTCGGGAAAGGACAAGTGATGAATTAGGCGAAATTCCCCCGGCACCTTTTTAGGAATCAGCCCTAAAGGAGAAACATGAAAGACTGGAAAGGGCTGTCCATCGAAAGGACCAACTATTCGTCCTAACTGAATTTCTTTAGCTAATTTTTCGTCTACCGCCTTAGGATTAGTGGTGGCTGACAAAAGATTTTTGGATACAAAATTACTGCGAGGACCAACATAATCAATAGAAAAACCAAAACGGAAACCTTCAATGAGGTATTTCCGAGATCGAGGAGGGTAGCCCTCCAGATAGGCCTGTAATTTATCTATTTTGATTGGTGTTGCCAGTGGACGAGACAGTGCGGGAGGTAGGGGCTGAGTTAGTTGCGGTGACGGCTGTGGATTTCGGTCGCGATAGAGATGTGGTGGAATTTGCCCGTTGCTTGGGAAAGTGGCATTGGTTGGCTGGATGAGAAGATCCACATCGAAAGCATTCGTGTTTAAAGTTACAGCCGGAACACTTTTCCCCTCTGTGAAATCTCCAGCAAAAGCCGGACGGAAAGGGCGACCTTGTAGGCCTGTTGCGTGAGTCCGAGGAAACTACTGTAGGGGACTTTTGCATGTGGTGCGCCTGCAACCACAGTTCCCAATGGATCTGGTCCCAGGGGAAAAGAGTTTTTTGCCTCAAAAATCTAAAGTTTTCATCGTAATAACGCCAATGGGCATTTTTAGCCGCTAGGTCCCGCACTGTCTCGGAATATTTCATTAAAGCTGGGGCGTCGGTGGGTGATCGCACCGTATAAATAGCTACAAATGTTTGAAACGCTGATATCCATTGGTCTATATTGGCAATTCTCTTAGGTTTCTGTGCGGGCTCGAGGCTAATGACCGGCGTATCTGAAGAGTCTGGCGTTCGAACAACAAAATTGTACTGTGACTGGTTTGGGGATGCTATTTGCAATAGGGTTCCTAAATCAATATACTCGTTTGCCCAAATTTTTGATTGAATTTTATCAGACACCCTGGAGGCGAGAGGGACAGCGATTTGTTGATGAATCAGCTGGGGCCGGTCATTAGACTGAGCTATGTTATTTAATGATAGAGGGCTCGTACTTATAGGCGAAGGGTTCGGAGGAGGAGGTCTCTCACCGGTAATGTCCTGAATTACGCCCGCTACTGACCCCTGTACAGCAGCAGCCGGAGTGGTGTGCGAACCCTCTGTCCCCTTGTGAGCATGAGGAAGGATGCCGGCTGCTTGAAGTCCTCCTAGCACGGCTTCGGAGACTATTGCAGCGATGTCCACTGGGGCAGGGGCTGCGTCGTTGCCGGCAATTGGAACAGTGACTAATTGGGAGGCATGTTCCGAGGCGGGTTGACGGCTGGCCGTATTAGGAACTGTGGCCCGGGCAACTGATTTTGCCCTCTTTACTTTGTGCGAGGCTCGCGTCGCCTGGGAAGCACGCTTCTGTGGGCGTGGTGCAGGAGGTACGGTAGGGGCAGCACGAGATTGCCGACGAGTCATCATATTGACTGGAAAACAAAAACAGCTTATGTGTAGCAAGAAAAGTAACCCGTGCATTCGAACCACCAAATTGCCGGTATGGGCGCGTTGGCTAAGGAAACCGCTTATACCCAGCAGGTCCATACCCCACTGTTGATCACGTAACAAAACAGAAGAAAAAGGAAAAATAAATAAAATTAAAGAAAAATAATAATAAAGAACAGTTCCAGCGAACCGTAATATATAAGAAAAAACGGCAACATGTTTGGCAAGTCCAAATAACGATGGCTGCCGCAAGGAACATGCTTAGGTGCCGCAAAGCTTGTGAACTCATAGAGTTCTCAGTAAAAGTATACAAACAGTCTATTTAGACATGTAAGACAAAAGAAAAGTGTGGGAACCATAATACTAATAAAGGACCTAATTTAAGCTGGGAGCGCAACCCGCCGCGGGGGAACAACTGCACTTAATAGCGGATAGAATGGCGCCCCTGTAACTCCGGTAAAGAGCATATTGCCCTTTGGCATTAAGGTGTGCCCCGTCTTTGCATAAAATGCGAACGGTGGGTTGACGAAGTCCTTTGTGACGCCAGAAAACAGCAAAAGGTAGGGTCTCCAGCACCACGCTGAGATATTGGTTGAGAAGGGCCACACGATCGTTGAAAGAGGGTGGATCCCTCAAACCTGCAGCGCGGCTAATGGTCTGACAAACTACTGTCGTTTCAACTTGGCATTCTGCGTGTAAACGCTGAACGAGGGTATCAATCTTCGAGCCTACCACCTCGGGCCTAGCGTCCGGTGGGAAAAGATCGTTGGAACCTATCTCCAAAATCACAATCTGCGGTTGTAGGCGCCTTACTAAATGGAAATCAAGTTTAGATAGCTTGTCGACAGTGCGACCGCCAATTCCGAGAAAAGTTATCTGGGCGGAACGGGACAAGTTAAGATCCCGTCGTACCCTTGCGTCTAGGCCTTTAGACAAAAATAATTCAAAACGGCGGACAAAGGAGTGGCCCATAATGAGAACATGGGGTTTAGGAGACATGACTAACTGAAAAAAAACAACAAGAAAGATATACTCAAATCTGGAAGTGAAGGACGGAGGTGTGCGGCGGTCAAATTCGCAAAGCTTGTTACGTCAGGAGACCAAGAGGAAGACTTCGGGGAACACAGCTTGTCTTATACCCTAACCTTAAACGAAGTCGAGGCTAAGTACTTTTCCGAACGAGCTCGTGACTAGTAGTTTTACAGCAAGTAATATTCCGGCAAGTGATTTACCAGCTAGTGATTACCCGGCTAGTAATTTTCCGATTGATCTCGTGATAGTCGTGTGATCAATACTTAACTATTTTGTGTCTAATTGGACCCTGCTCACAGCTCCTCCCTGCCGATTACCTATTTTAAAGGTGAATGCGTGACAAGAAATAAGTGCCCCTCCTAGCAAACTAACATAAATCATTGCGTGACTAGGTGACATAAACATTTTTATTTGCCAGGCAAATCAACTCTTTTTTTTAACAAAGCGTATCACTGTAATAACGCTCTATTACCAATAACACCAAACAAACTTAGGGAATGCAAATTTTTGTCATCGGCTTTTAATAACTCTTAAGGCGCGGTAATTATAGTATTCTGCAGTATATAGTTTCTTTGTTTGTTTAAGTCAATGATGGCGCAACCAGCAGTTTGATGTCTATCATAAAACCACCTGCTATCTTATCAAAAGGCTACCGCTTTCACTCCACTTTGGGACTTAGGTTATTTTAAGAAATAATTAAAATTATTTCTGTGCGATCTGGTTGTCGGCTTTGAGATTTAGCTAATTCCTAATTAGCTCTTTCGCTAATTTTAGTTTCTTTGTTAGTAAAAGTCGACGTCAATGATGGCGCTAGGAGCAGTTTGATGCATATCATAAATTAAACCAGCTGCTAATTTATTAAAAGGCTACCGCTTTCGCTCCACTTTGGAACTTACGTTATTTTTAAGAAATAAATTATTTCTCTTAGCAACAAGGATCGATGGGAAAAAAGTTCAAACTACACTACAGTACTTTTAATTCTTTGCTGGTTTAGTTAAAACAAAGTTTCTCTGTTTGGGTTTGACGACACATTCTTTGCCGTTTTGGCAGCCAAGGTAGTTTAGCGGTATTATTTCTTTCTGAACTCTGTTAGTTGCTTAATGCTGGAAAATTAGTTTGATTCAATTATTAAATGAATTTGGCGTTATTAGAGTTTACAAAAACGTTGAAATCGCCCAAAGATATTACTTTCAGCACACATACACGAAAAAAGCATCTTCCAGCCAAACCACATTGAAACTTTATTGACCGTTGTAAATGGAAATTGTGAGTTCTTTTTTTTTTAATGAACGTGTTTCTATTCTGATTACAAAGTGAAAAGACAATTGTCAAAAAAAAAAACAACAAAAAAACTGATATGCTCTACTATGGGACGTGGATCTTGGAACAGAAATAATTTTCGCATTGTATATATTTTTTGCTTCAATTTTGTTTATATTTACCTAGGCCGACGTTTCGCCGGCTTAATCTCTGTCGTTTGTTAACAGTGAACTATTTTCAGTTGAATATTAGTTGAGTGGTTCTCTTGCTTATCCCAATCTAGTTATTTTGCTAAAGCTATCTCCCCAAACAAGCTATAATTTTGCTGACTAGACTTGCAAACAAATAATTCATCAAAACTCTTCTAAGACGTAATCATGACCATATTAACATACAGTCAGCCAAAGGATATTTACCCACTGATTGGTCACGAAACAAAAAAAAATTTTTAATGGAAATGTCGCTTTAAGCCCTGGACTAGACGTCGTCGCAAACTGTACATGTACTAACCTTGCGAGCTACAGAATTGACCATCGATCAGCCGAGGAAACAACTTCAATAACAAGCAGAATATAAAAACCAAAAGCATGGTGGAAAAAGGTTCACATTGGCGAAACTTCGACAGAACTGCAGAACAGAACAGAGGCAATTACTCAGATATTGCTTCACAGTAATGCTTCACACGTCAGATGGTAGCCAATAGGGATCCAAGAAGTTGACGGAAGTGCCAGCCCTAATATGTGTTGTGGGTTTTGGCGCTTGACATGCTCATCCATAAGGAGCGTCTTATTAACAAGTAGATTAAACAGCTGCAATGGCATCTCTCCAGCAGAGTTTCAACTTCAGCTCACACGTTTCACTTAATTTAACAGTGTAGCTCTAATACTGAGTGTCATCTCAGTGCTGGCCATTCAAAAGGCGATCATTGAACTGAACTAATTTCCTCGGTAGCGGGTCCATTAGCCGAATTACGGGCGACATTTCTCCCCTTAGGTAGCCGCTGTGTGTTTAAAATATTTTAGTTTGAAAATGCCTAAATTGGAAGCAAGGGAAAGTCACAAAGCTCGTAGCCACCTAGGGGGCTCACTTTAAACTGAAAATGCTTTGCTACTATGATAATTCCTTGATCAGAGGAAAAAAGGTGTAAAAGTTTACTTTTTCCTTGTAAAGATTCGCGAAGAATGAGTGAGCACAACCGGCCTTTAAAACATGGCCTGCAAATTGTGGGGGCTTAAAATTAATATACACTCTTCAAGTGCCGTTTTTTAGTGACTGTCTGAATTTGGAGATATTTTTTCACAATGAGCCGCCTTGGGTTACCGTCGCCATAGTGTGTAACAGCTGTTTCTTGGAAACCAATGAGAAAATAAACTTTGATCACGCGTCGAAAAGATGTCTGAATTTCAACAAGTACATCCCAAAGCCATAAAACTGATGCGAGCCTCCTTAAGGGCTTTTGATCAGAACAAAGGGCAGATCACCACGCTACGAAAAAACGCTGCGCGCTTGGGATTTAGAATTCCCCCTCCAAAGAAATACGGTGTTTCGACTTCCGTTGGCGCGTTTCACTTCAGTGGTGTGGTCTTAATATTTAGTTTCATCCGGTGGCTATTCAAATGAGGTTGAGTTCACGAGCAAATTTGACTGACAGCAGTATGTTTAACCCTTTCACATGACTGCTAGAGGCGACTATAGTTGCCATAAACACCGTTAGTTCTTTGAAAACCTACAACTTTCCCAAATCCCGTGCTATCGTTAACATGAACCGCTATTATTGCCAAATGCTTAGTTATGTACACTTTGCCACTGCGTAAACTGACCAAAACCCCCAATTTTCTTCAATCTCAAGCAGTTTAAGGCCTGAAGAAACTAAACATGCCACGCCAACATAGAAACAAGCTTGAAGCTGTGAGTTTAAGATATTTAACTTCGAAAATGGCTAAATTAGAAGCACGGAAAAGTCACAAAGCTCGTAATTTGGATTCATTTTGCCGTTTTCGTACTTAAATATTTTACAATCACAGCCACCTAGGAGGCTCAATTTAAATTGAAAATGCTTTGCTACCATGCTAATTCCTTGAACAGAGAAAAAAGGTGTAACAGTTTACTTTTTGCTTATAAAGCATCATGAAGAATGCGCGAATGAGCAAAGCCGGCCTTTAAACATGGCCTACAAATTGTGAGACTTTAAAATAAATATACACTCTTCAATTGCGTCGAAAAGATGTCTGAATTTCAACAAGTACACCCCAAAGCCAAACACTGATGCGAACCTCCTTAAGGGCTTTTGATCAGAACAAGGGGCAAATCACCACGAGACGAAAAAACGTTGAGCGCTTGGGATTCAGAATTCCTCCTTCAAAGACATACTTCTTATAGCAGTGTTTCGACTTTCGTTCACGCGTTTCTTCCGGTGGTGGTCATTCCAATGAGGTCTAGTGAGCAAATTTGATTGACAGCTGTATGTTTAACCTTTTCACTGCCAGAGGCGAGTAAAGTCCCCATAACCACGGTTAGTGCTTTGAAAACCTGCAACTATTCCCAAATCCCGTGCTATAGTTGAATGAACCATTCTCAGTTATTGCAAAATGCTCAGTTATGTAGACTTTACCACTCCGTAAACTGACCAAAACTCCAAATTTTCTTCAATATGAACGTATTATTTTGTTACAAAACTAAACGTCAAATGAAGAATGATCCTCGCAGTTGTGGACACAATTTAAGCCATTGCGAAAAGAAGCCTGAAAACATTCAGGACCTCAACCGGGTTTGAATAAATAACAATTCATGCTTGTCGAACTGAGCCGTCGTCTTCCATCTCATTCTTTTGCACTATTATTAGAGATAAAGAATACGAGGTTATGACTGAGTGACCTTGTATTTAGCGCACATAAAACTTCAATACTTTTCAATGCAAATGGCGTTTTCGTCCCAGAGTGTACTCGGAAAGTTTGATTGATGGAAGCCAAATTGCGGTTTGGTGGTTGTCGCTTCAATATGAAATTCTGCTTATTCATGAAAATCGCAATAAAGGTACAGCAGAAATCAGTTATCTTGAAGCTGTTGTTTGTTTAAGGAAGGACGTTTTAGGGGTTTCACTCATGTTTGTTTTGTGAACTTTTTTTTAGCTAGTTTGCTTCGCAAGAGTAACCCCCGCATAGAAAGTATAATTACACACAGAACTGTAGCTCAGAACAGAGACGATTACTCTAAGTGAAACTTGAATCACAATCTGAATCAGAATCTGAATCTTTACTAAATTTCTAGAGATAAGCAAAGGTTTACCTTAATTTGAGTGACTTACAACAACAAAAACGTTTATTGGTACTATAAAGTTTACAAATTTACAAATGTTAAGGTACACATGAAAAAGCCATTGAGAAAAGTTGATGAAAGACGTCACTACGTTTGAATCATCACCCGAATACATCGGAGTCACTGAAAAGTTTCTTCTACCAGGTAGAACTGGTTAAAATTGTAACCTACTAATTTCTAGGTTTCATTTCTCCATTACCCACTGTACACTAACATTCAACTATCATTGAACTATAGTGAGTTCAACGTTTCACGAATACATTGGGTACAATGAACTCACTATACTACATGCTTTACTAATTCCTCTCAAAAACAATACCACAGCCTTATTCATTTTATTTTAAATAATATACAAAACAGCCAATAATCATATGATAAATGTAATGGAGACTTGGATAAAGTGTGAATAATGAAGAAGCGTTCTCGAGTCGAATTATCTCGTTGGGGGTTCAGAAAATTCTTTTTTCTGAGTAATTCGACTTGAGAACGCTTCTTCATTATTCACAGCTAATAATCATGTTCGCCACTTCTAGTATACAGGCAACTCTAGCGTCTAGCTGTAGTGCTCCTCGATCATTGTGTCCAAGCAGGAATCGTATTTCTTGGCTTCTTTCTTGCAAAAGTCGCACCATCAGCAGAAACCATACCAAAACAAAACTAAAATATATCTGCGAATGCAAAGGTTATCTCAACAAAGTCAATATTTTTAGCAATACGATGGTACGAACCCATATACGAGGCAAGGGGCAGAAGTGACAAGCGACATGGCTTCAAAAACAGGTGACAATCGTCTCCCAAAACACCGACAACCGACAGAAATTGGCAAAAACGCGCGGCAGTTTCCGAGAGCGACAATTCACTTTCCATTCCTCTTTGTTTTCTTTGGACAGCGACATTTCTCCCTAACGAACAGAATCGTAAATGAGCGACAAAGCCACACCAGGCCATAGCCTACGTGTAGCCGTACCCACCCCCCGAGGAAAAACTGGGGAGGAGGGAACGTCTACGAAAAGCTGACACAAATCGTGTTATGTGACGTCACTCTTTTGCATGAAAATATATAATGGTTTCTCATAGGTTAATCGCATTGATCAATACTTTCGAGAACACTGATTGGCCGAAACGGATCTCGTTCGTATTCTCGAAGAAACGTGACTATGGCGGACGGAGAGCCACACGAACTAAAGTGGAGTCTAACGCAGCTATAAATGAGGTTTGCGGCATTATGGATTTGAGAAATTCCACGAAGAGCAACAAAAACCCATAGCTTTGTGTTTTGATGGTGTCCGTGTTTCATTGCTAACTGGCTATGGAAAAGCCATTAAATTTCTGGCGATGCCAGTGATCGCATCGCTTCTTTGGAAGAAACCTTGTACCTTGTGATCATCATATCATCACTGACAGTGCTCATAGAAGATCAGATCCAATATTTGAATGATCTGGGATTGAAAGAGATCGCGCTGCCCAAAGATTCGGAAGATAATATCATCGAATGAGTCATGACTGATGAATATCCGCACGTGTATGGGTCACCAGCCGAGTGGAGAAGGAAAAGGTATTGAAGGGACGTGCAGGTTCTTCAAATTCACGCTTTCTGAGAGCGGCTCCTTCGGCTGGAAAACAAGGCCAACTTTCTCCAAACTTTAAATTCTGTCTCTTCCTGAGGAGACCATGTAAACGAAGAATTTGCAAGCGCGATGTTGAAATCGAAGATTGTCTTCTTGCTTTTGACCAAAAATCGCTCGTAATCCTTTTCAATATCTTTAAACACAGTATATATTTACTGACTAGCAAATGCGTTCGAAAGAATAGAAATTTACGCGGCCTTTGACGTTTGTCTACTCGAGTAAACAGAAAATATAATTTTATTTACATAACTTGCATGAATTACTGTGACGTCACGTAACACGATTTCGTATAACTACGATTTCGTAGACGTTCCCTCCTCCCCAGTTTTTCCTCGGGGGTGGGTACGGCTACACGTAGGCTAACCAGGCCACCCCTTGGAAGGCCTCATCTACTTTTATTACAAGTTTCTGTAAATGTTGCAAATAAAAGCGACTCAAAAGTTAGGTCCTACGGTCTCAAAGCAAACTATTCTATCGAGAGTCAAAGTCTCCAAAGTTACGGTAGCTGTCTCAAAGTAATGATAATGAGGCATTAAGAACTGTAACAAATATTTATAGAAGATGGCCCCATTTATAAGGACTTTGGCCCTTGTTAAAAAAAAATTAAACAGAAATAGTAGTAATAAATAATAATGAATATAATAAGGCTACCATAAATGTCCACCATAGAAAAACTCTCTGTAGTTTGAGTCACCAAACCTCGCCAAACTATCCGCAATAAAACTAAGCCTCTATGGAAAACTGAACATTTTGGCGTTTGGAATAAACTTAAATGACGAAACACTGCTTGTAATTATGAAAGGAAACTGTCTCACTGTATCAAGATATAACCCATCGCCTTAATGGCTTTTTCTCCGTTGTCTCCCTTCCATTTAGCGTCGTTTCCACAGGTGCTGGAGTTGTCATGTTTCCCTCCGGTACCAAACCCAATTCTGGAGTCACAAGCGTTGCAGTCGTTTTCCTCGTTACCAAGGATACCGATTCTTGCTTTGCTATAAAGAGGGTTACTACTGAAAACGTTAAACCCCTCCTTGCTACAGTTTGTTTGGAGAGAAGCTTCAGAACCAATCAGCGTTTTCCTAGTTTTACGACCCGTGAGGTGGCGTTGTATTTTCCGTCAGCGATCAGTGAATACAAGGACCTGGCCTGCTTGTGCATGACAACAAAGTTGTCTTGCCCATTGACTTTCATCCCGAGGCAGATCTTGGAGAAGGATGTGTTCCAGTAGGTTGGTAATTTTGTTTCTTGCTTGTCGAACCCAGTCTCCCTCCTGTAAGGTTGAAGGTTTCCTTGTTGCTCCAAAGCCTGGAATCATAGTGAAAGGTTTTCTACGAAAAGAAGAATTCAGACTATCTTTAGAATTCTTAAAACACATGCTTAATGGGGTAACACCCGTCACATCAAGAGAAGGAAGAAGAAGCTGGTCGTCTTGTGGCAAAATAATTTGCCTTTTTGGGGAAGAGGGGCTCTTTATACTTTTCCCCTGGTGACCTGGCTGTGTGTGACGAAATAGTTTCTCTTCCATTTAGATTGACCATGGTTTACTCTCCTTTCAGTCAGAAATCCTCGTCCTTCTCTTTCCCCTGTAGTTCTTACAGTCAGTCGTTTAACAGAGCTCAAATCTGCCACCATCAGGAATCTGCACTTCTCTGGGCGACAGGTTTTCGAATGAGGGCTCCAGGATTTACATTTTGGATTACATCTTCGTCATGCACTTCCTTCAACAATTCGCCAGAATTTCATGTCTTGTTTATAGTTAAGGAATCAATGTCTAAAAGGAAAACTAGGAATGTACTAGTGTTGTGGAGAGTAATAGCTGAGTTGCGTGCAAATGTATGGTAACTGTCAAAGAACTCGCTCTTTTTCATTTTAACAACGTGCAAAATCTTTCTCATTGATCGAAACATTCGTGTCCTAGTGTTAACTCTGGCTTCAAGAGGTATCTCAGGACGAATTAGTTTGTCCCCATATTATTATTTGAAATATCTCAAGAAAACAGCTCAGTCTGATTCTACCTTTTTACCATCAATCGTCATGACAAGTGTCCACCCGCCACCTCCGCATGCTCCATTTCCCGTTGTATTCATAGTCAAGTGACAGTAGACATTGACAACTTCATTTTCCACAGTCAAAGGGTAGGATTTGCTCACATTGGAACTGCAAAAGAAGGATGCTTGAAATTACTTAGATCCTACCGAGTCACTTCACAACCAATCAATAATGGTTATACCAACGCTTCAAATAATTACAACAATAAAGAATGTAGCCTATGTGCAGCCGTCTCCCATTTCCTAACAAAGGAAATAGGAGACGGCTGCACGCAGGCTATAAAGAATGTAGTCTAAACCACAATGTACCAAATGCTGTTAACTCCATAGAGCGCCATGGGCAAGAAAATATGGTAACCTATCTGTGCGATAAAATGTGCTCTTGGTTAGGAGGTCACCTACCACCGACCACCCATTCATGTAAACCAATGCGAAAAGTTTTACTCCAACAGACCTTGTGCTAAATCCTGCATTTTGGCAGGAAATCCTTTAAAAAATAACTGAAGACAACAAGAGAAGAAACTTATGATCTTTTAGCGGTATCGGTATTCTCTTTTTTAAAGCTTAAATTTTATTGAAATCAGAAATTTTGAACTAAAACTCGAGGGTTAATAGGTGATCAAACGCAAGCGCATGTATCAAGACTTTACAGAAAGTTGTCAGAAAGCTGACAAGAAAATGTCAAACACTAGCGCGCTTCACGCTTCATTGAAAAAGTTAGAAACCTTCATCCAAAGAGTGTAAATAACAAAGTTTCACCTTTTAACTTGTTTAATCCTCCAGCGTTTTTGTTTGAACCGATAAGAATCAGCGTTTGGATGTTAAAAATAAAGCGAATTGGGTTCGCTGCCTTTGATAATTTTATAGTGTACGGGTTTGCGAGGCCAAGAATCGTGTGGTTTCGCAGGCGCTTCTCTTCGGTTCAACGTCATCATAACTGGATAATGTTTTGTCGCTGAGAATCTTTAATTAGAGGAGCTTCCTCGGTGAAGGTTGGGAAGTAACCGTAAAGCTATCGAGGTACTTAAGGGTTTTGTATATTTGCTTACCCAAGAAACCATTTTGTGTGAAAGGGCGCTATATATTATGCCGCTCTGCGGAATTTTCCAAGAAACATAAGCATTGTACTTCTTGCAATGTTTTTTGTTTTGTGGTTATTGACCCGTAGTCAATTCCTTTACGCTTTGATTTAAAATGTATGAAAAAATGCTTAGCAATTGGTCTACCTTACTACGAGATTCAGAGCCGAAACACGTTCTGCGCAGTCTTCTTCGTATCGCCGCTCGAGAGCTTTTCGCGGGATCTTGTGTGTAATTTTGAATGAAATCGAACACAGTGCCATGAGAGCGTTCGCAACTTGCGTAATGCTTTGTTTTTATTTTCTATCATTTCATTTATTGCCTGACTAAAGCGCATGGGATTGTACCAACTAGTGTCAGACGAGAGAAGAAATATGCGGTGGAATTAAAAGTTTCCAAATTCCCCAAAAGGCGAGTATTTATGTGATTAAAATAAGATGTATTTGTCATCAAGAGAATTGAGATTATTTTTTTTCCATCGTTAGGTCGTTAAGTTTCTCAGTCCTAAATGATTTTTAAATTCTCAGTTTATTACATTTTGTTATAACCAGGCTGCTTTGAAGACAGCTAGTCATCTCTTGGACACTGAAACGGTTAGCATCTCACGGTAGTAAACACACACACACACACACTGCTAGAAGTTTATTCGATCATTCGGAGACGGTTGAAAAGTATATTTGTAAAAGCACTGTGTGTTGGATAAAGGTCAAGGCTAGTCGGCCGCTTTTTCGATAGAGTCAGTTCGTCTTAATCATTTGCTCTTTTTACCTCAACACAACTGAAATGATATTTTATAACAAAAAGATGATGCAATTGCATATCTAACCTTCTGATTAAGCTGCTCTCGTAGTGTGCAAAGTTTTTCAGTTTTGAAAGAACATTGGTTGATGTGGGTCGGATAAAGCACTCCTGAATCCATGGCGAAGCAAACAGGCAGAAAAGGCAATGACATGGGAGGAGTAATTTCGGTTACTAAACATATTTTTCCCAGCCGGGACAGTTAAATTCTGGAGCCTTGCTATATTGCCACAGATTTTCAGTGAAATTGTCTACGACAACAGCAAACTTGAGTATTGACAAACATTAGCATTACATTTTAAATTGCACTTGTACCGTTATTATCCGTTTTGTTTTCTGTGATATCACTGGTAGTATAATTTGTTTACATATACGTTTGAACAGTTATAAAGAAACATTGTATGAATAGTTATATGTAATCATTATCTTGTAATCCTTTTATTATTACTGTACTCATTTGGCTGAAGATGATGTTTGAAACATCGAAACATGTTCCAGAAACTTAAAAGCGTTGTTGCGTTTTCAAAAATAGCTATAAACAACTTTATTTGCAAGTTCTAACTTAATAGTTTCAGCACAATCCAAATGTTTCCAGCGAAATTTTACAAAAAACTCATTCTAAAGGATGTTTTGAAACTTAAAATTAAACTTTGACTAAACGTAGACTCATTTTGGTAAAACCTTCTGCAATTTAATACAATTCCAGAAAAGCTTCAGCGTGTTTCTCGAGTGTGTAAAACTATTGTCTGCAAAATGAAGTCACTTCTACATATATATAAAAGCTATAGTGTACGTATGGCGTCACTTCTACGTGTATACAAGCTATTGTATACAAGTATAAATGCATTACCATTACCATTGTCCGTAGGTAATAATAATGATAATAATAATAATAATAATAATAATAATAATAATAATAATTTATTAGTAGTACTTCCACAAGGTGGCTCTTCGCCTACTAATTACAAATCTCAAATCAAATCAAATTAAATCAAATGTTGGTTTTGAGGAGAGGGGAAAACCGGAGTACCCGGAGAAAAACCTCTCGGAGCAGAGTAGAGAACCAACAAACTCAGCCCACATATGACACCGAATCGAATTCAGCCCACTATGACACCGAGTCAGGGAGTCGAACCAGGGACACATTGGTGGAAGGCGAGTGCTCTCACCAACGCGCCAGCCCTGCTCCCCAAAGGTAGGTATGATGTAACGAAAACTGTGCCAGCAGTGATTAATTGCGTGGTTTTAGCCAACCAACTTTGAGATAGTGACACAAACGCATAATAAACATAATTATCTACTGGAGGTAGTATCTGACATTCTTATCACAGCAGTAAATCATATAACAATAGAAGAAACCTCTGTATAGCTTTCCGCTTTTAGGGAAATGTCTGTTGTGATGCTATACATACATTACTTACATATTGTTGTCATAAATTTCCTTGCGTGATGAAGCTGCCAATATCAAAAAAAAAAAAAAGACAAACAGAAGAGTTGTCATGTTAACGGCTGATTATAAAATTATAGGATGCGCGAATTCGCGCTCGCTTTGCGTGCGGGCCTACGTTTTCACCCTCGCTCCAAACCTTTCGCTTGACGAGACCGTCCCCTGCGCATTCGACCAACGCAAAAATACGGCTGTTTTGCAGTCTATATGACAGTGAAAAACTCATTGCATTTTAAAATGAGAAGAAATCATATGCGTAATTGAGCAAATCAACCATTCATATCTAGAAAATTTGGTTTATCAACGGAGTTGATAATGTAAATTGACCACCGTACAGGGATTCGATTAGCTAAGCTAATCGAATCCCTGTACGGTGGTCAATTTACATTATCAACTCCGTTGATAAACCAAATTTTCGTGTCTCACTTCCCCACCGACGCAGCACCACAGTTTCTTTAGAAACTAATCCCCTTTATTCATTCATATCTAGAGACTGTTCACCGTGCTCTGGATCCCTTGGATAACGAACAAGACAACTGAAATCTTCAGGTCGTTGACAACGGCGCGATATCGTTATATTTATGTTTCCTACCTAGCAGAATACCGTAAACTTCCACCGTATTAGCCCTTGACTTATACAATTTCATCACGGGTTTTAGGAGGGCTTATAAAGGGAGGGGCTTATATCCGGGGGGTGGTTATAACCGGGATGAAAAAAACGTTTCCAAACGAGCTAAGTAGACTTTGATGGAAATTTTAAATCTAGCTTTAAATCAACTTCATTTCGATACAAAGCACTGAACAGTTACTAGAGGGGGGCGTATACCCGGGGGGGGTTTATAATCGGATGTATTTTTTTTTTGGTTTACAGGTAGAAATGGCCTATAACTGACTATAACTGAAAGGGATTATGAGTGGGTGGGGCGGGGGGGGGGGGGGCTTATTACTACGAGCGGCAGTTTCCGGTATAAGATCTTACCTCGTAAGATTTAATGTTTTAATGTAAGAAATAAAATTGCCATTACGTCTTAACTGGTCAAAATTCCTTCCGGCTCAATTCTAAATTCAATTCTTACTCTTTAACATTTATGTTGAAAAGGTTTTCACTATGCGAACCTTTCTGAAAACCTTGGCCGAGCGAGAAGCAGGGCTCTGGGGAGAATGGCGGACACGACGACGAATAACAAAAAAAATGGGTATTACTAATAGCGTTTCGTCGCTATGGCGAAGGCCGCAGTTAATAATAAACAAAACTCCCATTGCCTTGTGTACAGTTCCTTCCGTCTCCGTAATATCCCGGATTGTAAGTGCAGTTGTAAGATCCTTTGGTGTTATTGCAAAAAGCATTAACGCTGCATTTGTGTTTTTCTGTAGCACATTCGTCAATGTCTGGAATGAGAAAAGGTACTAGTTGTTACTTTAAGAACTTGAATGATGTCCAGGGATACAACTGAATAATACTGGCGAAAAACAATAACAATAACAACAACAACGATTAAAGATTGAAGCGCAGTAAGGATGAGACATAATCAAAATTACAATAAAAACGTTCACTGGCTAAAAAGTTTCAAAGAAGAACATGAGCTTTCGGCTGTCGATCTACAGCCTTCGACGGACAAAAATGGAATGCAAAATGATAATATATATGCAAGAAAAGGGGAGATAAAAATAATAAGAAGAACAAAAGCAAAGTAAAAATGTGTAAATTAGGTGACCGTTGTTTAAAAAGAATGCTATACTGGTTTGGAATCGGCTTAGAATTATTGTCAGCATGCTTGATAGCAGTAGCCTCCTTCGCAGATGTGTTTGGGCTCGTCACGCATTCCTTGCCCACGAACGCCTGCCACTTCCGTTGGCCGGCGGTTTACCTTTGTTTTGAAGAAACCAATAACGAGCTGCGTAGGAATAGAAATCGACACCCGATTCACGTGCATCGTCTGTGAAAATAATCCCTGGGTCGAAGTCCTACTTTCCATAAATTAGAAAACGAACTATGATTGGCTAACCGCCGCGAACGGAAGTGGTAGTTCAGTTCAGCAGACGTTCGTGGTCAAGGAACGCGTGACGAGCCCAAAGACGTCTGCGAAGGAGGCTATGGTAGCAGAGGTGTGCCAAAAACTTTGAA
The DNA here is from genome assembly GCA_016490735.1 of Pachyseris speciosa. Classification (NCBI taxonomy): domain Eukaryota; kingdom Metazoa; phylum Cnidaria; class Anthozoa; order Scleractinia; family Pachyseridae; genus Pachyseris; species Pachyseris speciosa. The sequence goes on from JAEMWC010001301.1 coordinate 61,298, forward strand.
GGGCTTGGCACACCTCTGCTAACAACAACAATGTTTATTCGTACTGAACAGTTAACAAATTTACAAATATTATGGCATACAGTTCCAAGACTGCAATCCAATCAATTTTATGGTTATTTCCTCAAACTTTGGTGGGTTATCCAGTTCTACCCTGGCTGCGGCTGTGCTTACTTCCGGCGAACTCAAATAATAAAGGATGTTATTTACTCTCCGCTCTTTGCCTGTGTTGTTATTGTCCATGCGCAATTATGCTTTGAAAGAAATCAGCCGTCGTGTAAGCTGATAAGAAAATCGAACACAATTGAATCTGATTTTGTAATGCAACATCAAACGGGGGCACAAATATTCAATAACAACTCGATTGTTTGCCTGTGACGTGGTAATAACGAGATGGAAACAGATGGTACAAAACATGATTCGCCGAAGCAAAAAAAAAAAAAAAAAACAGATCAGAAAAGACTTATGAGGGAAAACAATACGATCGAATTGAAAACGATACGTTACATGGATGGTTCCCGAAACAAGCGGTGATCAGGGGAAAAAATAATGAACTCTATCACTAGGAATCCGAAACTCAGCAGGTGAACCGGTAGTTGGTCTAAGGGTCATTTGACTAAACTTAAATTCCCTATAATCCCAAAAATCTTTTTTCGTTCAATTACATCTTTGTATAGAACTGAGAAAAATGCCGCAAAAATTTTTGAATTCGGTTAAAACCCAATTTTTTTTATTAATTTTTTAAGTGGGCGGCATTTAATGCACGTCCGAGCAAATGGGAGAATGGGACTAGTGACGTCATTCGAGAATTTTGCTCGCGTCGCTTTGGTTTATACTGTATGGAAATCAAGCGTTTTCAGGGTTTAGTATTTTGCCGAAAGAACTTTTGTTTGACTAAAAAAAATGGGATTATCAAATCTATTCACAGTGTCGTCCAGCGATGCTGGCTTTTACTCTAGCTCGGATTCCGAGGCCGCAGAAACGGCCGGACGTCGAGTACAGCATAGAAGTCGAGGGTTCATCAAATGCGAGCGAACAAGAAACCTGAAATGACGAAGAACCATGAGATGGCTATGCCAATGAGGCGATTGCAGACGAGGAATGGCTGGCTCACGATGAAGCAGAAAAGAAAATGGAGGAAAAACTTGAAATTAAACTGCAAAAGCGACTAAAGGTGGTAGACAAATATGCTGATTCCTTGCATTTTCTTCGACGTTTTTCAGTATACGTCTATACGTATTTCTATACGTTTTTCTAGAAAATATATTGTGCCTTGCACACTAGACTGTTACGTACAACTGGTAACGGACTAGGCCTTAGGGTTTTAGAAACACTTGGTTGTAATCTTACCTGTATTGCAAAGCGAACCTTTAAATCCAGCAGTGCACAAACAGTGGTAACCTTTGCTAGTAAAACCGGTTTGACAAGTTGCGTTGTTTTGGCAGGGTACTTTCAGACAGGCATTCTAAGATAACAGAAACATTCAGTGTAAATATAAAAGAATCGGCTCGTCTACGGTCTACGGTCGTATGCGGGTTAGCCCGCATACGACCGCTCTCATGTGGCTTTGATAGCTCAGTTGGGAGAGCACTGCACCGGCACCGCAGAGGTCGTGGGTTCGAATCCCGCTCAGAGCCTGAATTTTTTTCAGGTCTCTGTTCTGGTAGTGTTGCGGCCGCACTTGCATTAATGACCGTCATCACGCAATTGCTACTAATGGACAAAATTAATTTCTTTCTTTACTATACTTGGGCCAAGTATAACGTCCACATATAAAGGGCTAACCCGCATACGACCGCTCTCATGTGGCTTTGATAGCTCAGTTGGGAGAGCACTGCACCGGCACCGCAGAGGTCGTGGGTTCGAATCCCGCTCCAAGCCTGAATTTTTTTCAGGTCTCTGTTCTAGTAGTGTTGCGGCCGCACTTGCATTAATGACCGTCAAACATGGTAGTAGTAACATGTTTCGTCAAGGAATCATTTCCTAAGAGTACAGATTCAGAAATACCCCATTTCTGAAATCTTGACCAATTCTACCAGAGTTACGTAGGAAAGAATCTTAGCATGGCAAAGAATGAGGGACAAGCGTGCGCAGTTCGTAGCGACACTTAAAAACATGTCGGACATAAAATAGCGGAGAGACTTGAGTGAATAAAGTACGTTTTCTAACATACCTCTCTAAGCTTTTGACTTTTCTACTGGTATCAATCGGATCCTGTTCCTTGACATCAATAGCCGTTCTTTGACGCAAAAATTACTCACTTTCCAGCTTTATCCGTCACGGTTTTGAACTTTAAAGTTTAGCTATCTTCTTTGGTTAGAAAAGTATTGCGGAATGCCGTTTTCAGCTGAATCGCCTTCAAAAAATCTAACCTTGCAAGCCCGTGCGGGAACGAATTCCATGGTATCAATCAGCGTTATTGTTCCAAAACAATGTCGATCAAGTCCATGGAACTGTTTTTCTATCAAAATTTCGGTCCACAACGGTAATCAGCATTGAATATGAACTTTTTTTCAAGTCTAAAGGATGAAGATAAGTCTTCATAGAAGCGCCATGAGTGCTGTGGAAGTTTTCGCAAGTTCCAGGTGTCACCATTTTCTTCTATAATTCTTTTCTTCCCCACGCTTTTTACAGATAGAAATACTAGGTAAAGGCCTGAGAATGACAACAAATCCTTGCGGCGAGATCGCGGGAAAATTAAACAAGAGGAAATCAAATTTTAAATTAGCCATGATCGTTTGAAGTACAGTACACTTTCATACGCCAAGAATGTTCGAAAATTGGAAATTTTCCAGATAACAAAGTTTCTTTATTATCTTTATTTCTTCGCTATTGTAGGCAACCGTAGATTAATCGATAGATCCGCCATCTTTTTTATTTTATTGTGGACCGCCTGCAAATTCCTATAGCAACGATCATCCAATAACATCTCGCCAAGGAAAGAACGTAATTGACAGCTCTCGAGACTGCTCTGACTCCCCCCCCCCCCCCCCCCCTTATCCATGTCCCTCATTCCTTGCCATGCGTTTTATTGGCAAAATGATGGCATATATTACTGGTCACATGGTACTCTTTAAAAGCAAATAATTGTTTAAACTCTCCTGAAAGGTTAGTCATGTGCAGCTCCATAGCAAAAAGATGATAAAGAGGCTAACAAAGAAATAAAACAAGAAAGAAAGGAAAAAGAAAAGAAAGAGACGAAAAGATAAGGATCGAAAACATATATGCCGGCACACGCGTTCTGCATTTTTGAAATGCTTTTTATTCGTGAACTTAAACCAAAACTGAACAAACAGAGTGATTCGATCCGCGCGAAAGTATAAACCTGATTTTTTCACTTTTAATATTGTGTCTTTAGCCTTAGCGTTTTATCATTATTGCCGCGATTTTCTCGTATTGTTTCTATGTAAATATTTTAGAGTTTTAGTCAGTACTTCATTAGCATTTTTATAATTGATTATTATATAAGCGTATGTTAAACAAATTTTATCCTTCAACTTGAAAATGACGGTTGATCGGTCGAAACGTCGTTGTTTTTTAACGTTAACTTTTAAGGATTCATCGAAAATACTATACTTTTAGCGAACCTTTGCTCCACGGTATAAGTACGCTGGGTTTGTCTCCAGTTCTTCTTTATGTCCTTCGAAGGTTGAATTATTCAGCTCGCAATTGTATTTTACCTGCCCATTCGCCTCTTTTTCCAAGT
>JAEMWC010001301.1:70000-100000 GCA_016490735.1 Pachyseris speciosa
TGGCGCTTCTTCTCGTTTCTGTGCATTCTGTAGACCTGTTGTGACTTTAGGTCCTTCTACGATTCGGCATTTGGGTGGCATACCCTGACATCAAAGAATGCCGATCGTTGGTGTTCCCAGAAACCAGTTGCATAAATGTTCAATTCCACTGGTACGTACGTACATACGTACATACGTACATACGTACATACATTCATACATACATACATACATACATACATACATACATACATACATACATACATACATACATACATCAATATATATAGATAACAAAAGTATGTACAACAAGATAAGGCATAATAAAAACTAAAACAGATACAATTTCATATTGTTCCTGAAGTTAGTTATGCTGGGTGCAGTTCTGAGTTCATCGGTTAAGATATTCCAGTATTTAGTAGCAGTGAATGTAAATGAGTTTTTACCATAGTTTTTGGTATTAACACGAGGTTGGTACAACTTATTTGTACCTCTTAGCCCTTGGGTATTACATCTCGAAATAAGTAAGGATCTGATATAAGCAGGTGTTAAAGCGTGAAGTGCTTTATAGACCATTATAAGCATGTCTTGTATCCTTCTTATTTGTAAAGTTGTTATATCGAGATTGTTGAGCAGAGTTTCGTACGTGTTGTTATTATCATCAGAATTAAGACGCAAAGCCTGCTTGCTTAGTGATTCTAATTTTTGCGCGTTCTAATTTTTGCGTTGTGGTAAATACTAGAGGCGTGAATGTTGCGTGCTTGATGTCGAGAAGTCTCCTTGAATATTGGCACTTCTTCTTGTTCCTGTGCATTCTGTAGACCTGTTGTGACTTTAGGTCCTTATACGATTCGGCATTTGGGTGGCATACCCTGACATCAAAGAATGCCGATCGTTGGTGTTCCCAGAAACCAGTTGCATAAATGTCCAATTCCACTGGTGCGTACATACGTACATACGTACATACGTACATACGTACATACGTACATACGTACATACGTACATACGTACATACGTACATACGTACATACGTACATACGTACATACGTACATACGTACATACGTGCATACGTGCATACGTGCATACGTGCATACGTGCATACGTACATACGTACATACGTACATACGCACATACGTACATACGTACATACGTACATACGTACATACGTACATACGTACATACATACATACATACATACATACATACATCAATTCGGATTATAGAGTAGCAAAGAAATATGCTAGTATCTCCGAATGTACTCTAAAATAACAAATTACACAGTAACTACGATATTAAATTACCATAACTTGGATAATATATACGATTCGGCATTTGGGTGGCAAACCCTGACATCAAAGAATGCCGATCGTTGGTGTTCCCAGAAACCACGTGCATGAATGTCCAGCCTTGCGTCTTGTGCGTTGTTAGCTCCTCTGCTCAGCTGTTCTCCACAGATGTCTTGGAGGACAGGTTCGACCTCAACATCGCTGCACACGAAGCACTGTCAACTACACTGATGACCCTTTCTCTGCTGCCAGGTCTTCTACTCGCTTGGTCTTTGGTGGTGCTCTCTCCCTAAAATCCTCGCTGCCGTGTCCTTAAGTTCCTCTGCTCTTTCGCATTTGACTGCCTGCTGTGCTGACTTAACCAGAGACTCATCTGGTAGCTCAAGTGTTTAAGATGTGATATGCTCAAGGAGGGGCATTGTTACTTTAACTGAGGAAGCGTACTCCCGACTTGCTCTCCGGCATGGATTTCCAAGGCAAATACCTCATGGGCGGACTTGGAGTGCTAGGATATCCCTAACCAACTGGTTACACTTGCGTTCCGTTATCGCAGGAATGAGCACTTAAGATATTACATTCTCCAGTGGCTCTAGTAGATCCTGAATGTCCGGCTATGTTCTTAGAAAGTAAGTCCACCGACTTTTTTAAGCCGAAAGATGGACGACGTGGCATGCCTGTGGCTGCGTCAGAGCGAATTCCGCCAATTCAACTAATTCAATAACCCAATCAGATACCCTCTCACTAACGTATTCGTGTAGATACTCTCGTGAGAGTTTGTACTATTAAAAAATTTAAGCCAACTGATCTGGTGCAATTTGATTCTTTAATTTATACATTATTGTGATAAGGTTAGATGCATGGCTTGCGAAGCTAGGAATTACCATTAGAAGGGATAGTTGAAAAAAAAAAAAAAAAAAAAAAAAGCAGCCTTGCTAGGAACAGCAAGGATTCTCAGGAAGGTGCCAGAAAGTTGAAGGGGGAATGACCCACAGGATCTTTGGCCAATATCTATGGCTCGCTTCCTTGGTTTTAAATTCGGTGCAACATCTGACAGAGTATAAGCGTTATGGGTACATAATAATAATAATAATAATAATAATAATAATAATAATAATAATAATGAGAAAATGTTATTTACAAATCATCAAATAATAACAACAATAATAATAATTAAATACCATTCACACACTCCTCGATGCTTATCATTCCACGACCGCCCTGAGATCTTTATCTGTACCTCTTCTTTAATCCATTCAATAATTCCTGCTCCGTACCTTACAATTGACAATGCTCTTGAATTTATTGCTTTGATTGTGTTGCCCCCATTCAGATTTGATTTAAGAATCGTCCTTTGTCAACCAAAATATTCCCTTTGGATCTTATCCTTCATCTCATCCCCCGCATGCTTTATATCGTTTGCCTCTAACACCCCAAGATACTTATAACCGTCATTATCCTCAACTGTTCAAGGATCTTATCACTTTATTCCAGGAAGGGAGATTCCTTCACTTTGGATTACATTCTCTAGCGTCAAAATTAGTGTTTCACACTTGGAAAACTGGTATAATCACAAGCCTGACCCGGTCTGTAACCCCGAAAGGTACAAACTTTTAGTGGGACTTCAAAATCCAAACAGACTACTACATAGACCACAACAAGCCTGATATTGTGCTCTTGAATAAGGGAAAAAAATCCTGCCTTATTTAATAGACGTAACCTGTCCCTTTGAAACTAGGGTTCTTAGAAAAGGAAAAGAGAAGATCGAAAGCTATCACGACTTGAAGCACGAGATCAAGCGGATATGGAACTGTCGATCGGTCCATGTCATCCCAATAGTTATTGGTGCGCTGAGGACAATCTCGAGGGGATTTGGAAACTAGCTAAACCCACCGGGAATGTCTTACCACATGGAACTCCTGCAGTGGGTGTGCTTGCTGGGAACATGGAAAATCATGAGAAAAGTGCTGGACACCTAAGGACAGGCTTGATGGTCATGGCATGATCAGACGGTGCAGGTCATCTTAGGCCACAGGCAGTGGCTCGATGTTCTGTAGTATTTCATGCATGAGCAATAACCTAGCCATAATAATAATAATAATAATAATAATAATAATAATAATAATATCAAGGAATGAGCCCGGTTCTCAGAGGGAATGGTAATGCTCACATACCCTGAGGATGACCCTATCCATCAAATAATCCAACAGACTTATGAGTGCCCTAAGCTGAGGGAATGAACTCGGCACCGTAGAAGAGAAGCGCAGGACTTCAAAGAGAATAGTAATAAGAATAACAACAACAGCAACAACAACAACAACAACTTCTTCTTCATTCCTTCTCTTCTTCCACTCACACCCCCACCCACACCCTACCCCCTGGGAGAGCTTGCTCGCAGGCTAGATGGTATGCTGCAGGACCAGATGAGGAAAAAATCGGAAAGGAACACTTAGAAAATGTAGAAATGTTGCACAGTGGAAGCTAAATGGTGGAAACCTGATACGTGTTATAAACACCTGGGCAGTGTAACTTGTCAGATATGCGGAGAGTATAATTTACTGGAAGAAACAAGAACTCCAAGTTTTCGACCACAGAACTTTCAAGACTGATATTGAGAGAGCGATTGTTATCAATTTCTCCACTGGAGAAAAAGAGCTGAAACTTGGCCGATCTCAATTGATCGTATGTTAAGTCCAACGCAGAAGCGGCGGAAATTCCCATCCCTCTAGCCTCTTCGATTTGGTTGTCGATGGTGCTTTGCAAAGGACAAGGACAAAAAATTTTGCACGATTATGCGCCTAAGTACCTTTCAGACCTAATTAGCATTCAACAGCCCTCGTGCTATAGCTTAAGACGTTATGACAATGGTCCCTTGCTTGAAAGACCATTTGCGAAAACAAAGAAAACAATGGGTGACAGAGCATTTCAGATAGCTGCTCCCCTTTTATGGAACAAGTTACCGAGGTCTGCACGGGAAATAAGGAACTTAGAACGTTTTAAGACTATAATTAAAACAGTTTTATACAAGGAATCATTTCAGTTATCTTGGTAATTTCTTTTATCCATTAGTATTTTAGAAGTTCTTTTACAGTGGTTATTACGCTACGTTGATTTTTAAATGTAAATAGTTTCTAAGCTTTATGGAAAGATTTGTAAGATTTATATTAGAGGTGTATATATAAGTTTAGTTATTAAGTTATATACTATTGTGATGCGCTTTTGAACATTGTATAGAAAAGGCGTAATATAAGCAATAAATATTATTATTATTATTATTATTATTATTATTATTATTGCAAGCGAGAAAAAAATGCTTTCTGTTGTTTCACTTTGAGAAGCGGCGGCAACAAATAGCTGAAAGCTGATCAAGCTTTTGCCGTAACCTGTCGGTATAAATAATAATAATAATAATAATAATAATAATAAATTAATAATAATAATAATAATAATAATAATAATAATAATAATTTAGAACTTATATAGCGCATTTTCCATGTGTATATGATCAAATGCGCTTTACAAGCAGATGAAATTGGAATTTGAAATATTGGTTTTTGTGTACAGTGAGGAAATCTCTGCCCTGCAAGCTTCGACCGCCTGACGTCGTTCGGGTCTTAAACTTAACGCCAACTTCAGATGGAACGAAATATTCTTATCACTATATCGCCTTCCGACAGTTTTGTTTTCGTCTCTGAAACCACGCAGTCCACGTTCGATGATAGATTACGTCATCACTCGGTCAAATCAGCCAACCAGCATTTTGCGTCCAATTTTTGGAGGCAGAAATTAAAAGTTATGAGACACGAATGCGAGCTCTCCTTCTCTCCTAAAGCTAATAATAATGATGATAATAATAATAATAATAATAATAATAATAATAATAATAATAATAATAATAATATGATAAAAGTGCCATTGGTTGCAAGAGAAATGAAAACTACTTCATACTCCTTCGATAAAATAAAACCCATTCCATAATGGGCACACACATCACAAACACTGTTTCACGTCCTTTTTCTCATTTAGAATCAACCAACCACGTCAATTCGTCAATTTTAAAAATTGTCACGTATTGGGACATAACACAAAACATCGGTGCCCAATTTATCCTTCGTAGGTCGTTACAAACCTTATACCATATAATTCATGTGATTGGAAGGCCATTACAACTCAGGAGTCGTAGCTAAAGAATAAATTCTCTGAACTTAGAACTTAAAATTTATTTAAACAGACGAGCTCTCTGTTCTATTGTGCAATCGCATCTCACTAATTGAATTGTGAAGCCCTTGTTAATGAAAATTAAAGCAATTTTAAATTTATCCGTCTTTTGGAAGTGAATCACGTAGTCTTCACTTTTGTTCGTTAGTAAAAAGATGATAAAGGGTATTTCAAACCAAGACAAAAACTTAATTTTCTCTTGTTCAAACCGATGGGCGAGAGAAAGACATTTAATCTTAAAAGAAAAGCAAGAAAACTAATTAGGTGTTTTGAACAAGAAAATTAAATATAAACAAAGCCTCGTCTTTTGTGTTTATGTATTCAAATAAGGACAGGTGCACCAATTCAAACGAGAACTTTTTTCACAAATATTCAGCCGTTTTCTGTCGTTTTCTGCACGCCAAAGAAGAATGATTCTTCGAAAAGGCTTCTATTGCACTTGTAAGACTTTAAAAAATAGGAATAGCTTTCCCGGTGTTTCGAAAAGTTGAAATGCTATTTTTATGCTAGAAGTAAGTCTAGTTTTACTTCAGAATTTAACCACAGATTTAGAGGCGGTCTAAGGACTTCTGCAAAACAAAGTGTTGGATTTCTCTGAATAATAAGGAATGCAAATTACAAATGATTTTAAAAATTTGTAAAACGGTGATGCCAGCACGTTAACGCCGGTCTCTAATCGGTTAACAGCGTTGAGGATTATTAAATTCCTAATTATAATTAGTTTAGCTCGTTTGTATAAGTCAACTATATAAGGTGTTTATCATAAAACCACTTGCTAATATATTTGAAGGCTCCCCCTCACACTAGTTTATAACTTACCCTATTTTCAAACGTACACTGCTTCTCTCAGCAGTATATTCTCTGCGAAAATAAGTGATGCGACAAAGGTCTGTCAGGAAAGAAAATAATTCAGCTACACTACTTCCAATAGTGGCTTTTGGAATAAACTACGTTTGGAAAATAAGTGATACGACAAAGGTCTGTCAGGAAAGAAAATAATTCAGCTACACTACTTCCAATGGTGGCTTTTGGAATAAACTACGTTTGTTTTGTTTATTATATAATCCTTGCCGTTTTGGACAGACTGTAAGTGATTTAGTAGTATGATCTTCTTCAGGCTTCTCAGAGTAGCATTTTTTTTGGCAAAGTTAAGCCCGTAACATAAATTTACGGATTTAGTAAAACTGAATTTATTTTGATTTAATGACTCCCTTGGATATCACTTCAGTTAGCAGACGTACAAGAAGAAATTATTCCAGCAAAACCAAGTTTAAATATTATTGACCACTGCATATGGCAACACTCAAATCTAAGCGTTCATTATGGCCATTCTGATTATATCCTGATTACGAAAAGGAAAAATAAAATTCTCGAAAGTACTAAAATCAATAATATTCTCTGCTACAGGAACGGTTTATCCGGTTAGAATTGCGCACTACAAATTTATGTACTTGTTGTTGTTGTTTTTTATTCATTTTTTCATTTATCAGGCTGACGTTTTGACTGCTTAATCTTCGCCATTCTCAGTGGAGTATTTCAAGTTGAATTGCAATTTGCCTATCCCAGTCTAGTTATTTTGCTAAAGCTCTCTCCCTAAACCACCTTCTGTTTTTCTGACTAGGATTGCAAACAAATAAACTCATCACGTTCAAAACCGGTCCAAGCTATGATCCGTAACCATGTTATAGGACATTCAACCTCCTTCAAATTTCTTACGCCATTCATAAAGGAAAAGAAAAGAACTGATTTTACATGGTAGGAGAGCTTAAATATCTAACCTAAGTTTCTAGTTGTACTAACCTTGCGAGCTACAGAATTGACCATCGATCCGAGAAAACTACTTCAGCGAGATGCATAATATAAAAACCAAACGCATGGTGGCAGAAGGATTCATATGACAGGCCAAATGTTGGACAGTCTAAATGCAGCTCAGATCAATACTCTGATGAAAATTTCCGCGATGCGTGGATCATAAGCTGAATACAGAACAGCCAAAGACGTTATATATTGCTTCTCAGTGATGCTTCACACGTCAGATGGTAGCCAATGGAGATCCAATCAGATTTGATGGAGTCAAATGCGTTTTATTAGCAAGTGGAGTAAACAGCTATAATTATAACTTTCCAGGGGCCGGTTCCCTGAAAGGTGTAATAACTCTATTCCAGAGATAAATCTGCCTTAGTCCAGGAATACCTTTTGGAATAAGGAAGATTTATCCCTGGAATAGAGTTTTTTTACCTTTCAGGAAACTGTCCAAGCACTCTTTCAACTTCCGCTCACGTTTCACTTAAAGTGTGCCGCTGCCCAAAAGATTTTTTTCCGCTAATATAAAACTTTGCAACTACAGTATTCCATAAAAAAATAGCCTTCTTTTCCAGTTTTGACCTTTTAATGGGCTTCAAAACTTACAATAAACTACGCATCATTTAGTACACGACCGAGTCAGAAGGGGCATGGGTCTATTCCTGATTTGATGTCACAAAATGCTTTGCATGCATGTTTACAAAAAATTATCGCGATGCAAATCCTTTTGCAACGTCATATCAGGAATAGACCCACGCCCATTACAGTTCGGTGATGTGACATGATTATGGCTAGATTTCGTAACGTTTACAGCCTATAAAGATTTGATTAAAAGAGACGTAACAAGTAGATTTGTTGCTAGAAAAGTAGCAACAAACGGGGATGCCCGTCAGGTTAAATTTAGTTTGGAGAAAATGATATTGATACCCAGTTGGGAGAGGTGGGTGGTTTTTAATGATGAAAGTAAGGTGTAACAGTATGTTGCCCTATTTCTCGGACACCCCTATTTCCGGACACTTTGACTTAACGATTCTGTATGTCGTTGTAAAAACGAAACAAATCCGAGCGATAGGTTTTAGTCGAAGACTTATCGACTAGTCTGCTTTTGTTTGTTCTTTTCGTGGCCTAGCTTCGCTTCGTTTAGGTGGGAAGATTTACGTTTTTGTCGAGGTAAGTAAAATTTGTTTCTTAATGAATGTGATATTTATCACGCGTCGAATTATATCTTTTCAATTAAGCGGTCTGTTCTCGCAAAATGCGCCATAGATTGTATTATTTTTTCGACATAAGTGAAGCTAAAAGGCTAGGTTTTTCATCATATAACAATTTTCCGTTTCCAGTGTTGTATCTCCGAGAAAGACTACTGCTCTGCATTCCTTTCCCTCTGTTACCGAGAACCAATAAAATGCAGTAATTCTTGGCAGCTGCGCCAATCATATTTCTCGTTATATTTGCCGCCAAAAACACAGCGAGACGAGGACTAGGACCAGCTTTCTAGAAAATGGAAGCCTGCTCCTTATTGGTCAGTTTGAGGGAAAGGAATGCAAAGCTTGAGTGAGCAGCCGTTAGTGGGGAGGAGCTTTGCGTGACGACCCAAATAACGGCTGCGAAGGAGACTAGCTGATTTGCGGTCTGATGCCTTCTTTGCTAAAATGAAAGAAAATACTTTAAAATTCGGACAGAGTGAAATATTTTAAAGGAAAGTTTCTTTATTGGAATTTTATATGATGTATTTTGCCATGATCGAGAATAGGGAGAGCATTAAACCAGTAACGATCGTCCGGAAATAGGTCAACCAGTCCGGAATTTGGACACTGAATTTGAAAAAAGTGTCCGCAAATAGGACAACTAACTGTATTGGGTTTTGTTTCTGTTTGATAGACTTTGCCAGAGTTTATTTGTCTTTTACCTCCATGAAACACAAATACAAACAGGAGAGTCTCCCTTATTTGTTTCATGACAATATCTAATAAATGACATGATGACACGGTAGTGTTCGGCTGTGACAGGCGTGATGCGTGACTAGTTTCACAGTCACGCTACATACAACGGTTGTCCTTCAAAGGACGACTCGAATAAATATTTTACCGAAGAAATCATTATTAGCCATTTTATTACAATTTCTTCAACGTTCTAGCGTTGTACTTGTTTTCCCCGTTCTCAGGATGCAAACGAAATCACACCCTACAGTATATTTTATCAATTGCGGAAAGTACCTATTTAAATCAAACTTGCCCGAAATCCGCCAAAAGTTGTTCCCACTGAAACTCATATTCATGAATATGTACTCCCGGAAAACGCCAAAAACAAAAAGGGTAACAAAAACAACGGCAGGCTGCGAAAATTTCTTCCAAAACGTAGATCACTTTTCCGTCCTTTAAAAACAACGCGGTATACTCTGTCAGTATACGCGGTAAACAACGTGTATTTCCGTCTCATGGGTTTTTATTCTATGCTTAACTGAATGAACCGAGCATCTGAAAATCCACGAGTCGTGAAGGCACGATTTGAAGAAGTTTGCGAACCCTTGTATTCGGCAACAACTCAGTGTCACTCATTTAAAACTGCGTCTTAAACGTGTATGTAGTCACGTAGTTAACTGGTAATTTAGAGCTTTAGCAAAGACGACGGCGACGGCAACGACATACAACTTCTCGTTTTTGTAACTCTTTCGCGATTATTCCAATTTGCTTAGCTTCTAAATTACTGACGAAATATCCAGGGACTAAATTACTATGAACGGCGTTAAAGTACGAGAAAAGAAAGACAAATTCACGGTCATGAGCTTACGTTCTCGAGAAAACTTAAAATTTGGTCATTCCACGTTGCTGTTTTGCAGAGGACAACAAAGCAATGTATCAAAATACAAAATTCACGTGCAGAACCATTGTTTGTGCTCATTGAACCCATTGCTTTGTGGCGTTCTCGCCGCCGTTGCTGTCCTCGTTGCTAAAGTTCCCTAATACTATTTTCTACGCTGAGAAACTTACCTCATAAAAACGAACAAAAAGCAATAGCACACTTACGTTTTCCGTTTTCTAGCCGAAAACCAGCGTCGAAAATGTTAGAAATTCTCGATTCCTTGAGAACTGGAACTCCCAAGAGACTTTATATACTTATTCCTGATTGGTCCTCACTAGATGTTGTAATCCCCAAGGGAAATACACACGGTTTCGTGAAAATAGATAGGGGATGCCCTTAGGCATCCCCTAAAAAGGCGCAATGCGTTTCGAAAAAGTGCAAACATTTATTTTGGAAAAAAAAGCTTTGGGGATGGGGGGCATTTTAATTTAGTAGTGTGGTTATAATACTGAGTGCCAGCTCAGTGATGGCCGTTCAAAAGACGACCATTGAGCAAATTTCCTAGACGGCTGCATATTTGTCTGTGGTCGATGACGTCCGCTAGTGGGTCCATAAGCTGACTGAGGGGCAACAGAAGGTGTTATGTTTCCCACGAATGCTTCACCCTTCAGATTGTAGTCAATACCGATCCAACAAGTTGATGAAAGGAGGTCATGGTCGCTGAGAAAGGAATGAGTGCGTGATTTGATGAGAGCGCAAATATTATTTGTCATCCGCAATCACAAACTGTCATGCGCTATTTAGTGGTTAAAATATTCCAAATTAAAGTTCATATTATAGAGTATGGAAGCAAATTTTTGCATGGAGCAATCAAGTCTGACAAGTGTGAACTGCATGTGCCAGAACTCTGTAAAGTAGGGTTTCCTTTTGCGTCCAATTATTTTTTTTAGACAAGATAATTATTCTACTGGGTAGGGGACAGTAAGGCTCAGTGGTTAGAGCATCCGACTAGATCACGGAGGGTCTTGGGTTCAAATCCCATATGGGGCTCGGATTTTTTTTCCGAGTTCCCATTTGATGCACAATATCTTTAACTTCTCTTATATTTACTCGCTTTGGTGGTTGGTTGGTTGCATCTTTGATATGCCTTAATGTGACTGCGTGATGCAGTTAGCGAGGTGCTATCGCCGATATGCCTTAATGTGACTGCGCGATGCAGTTAAGAGTCATATATGGTCGTTTAAAATTTGACTATGTAACTGCGTGATGCAGTTCTAGTCAATACCCACATTTCACCCTTGCTCACCACAGAGTCTCCAGTAGCTCAGTGGTTAGAGCATCCGACTAGATCACGGAGGGTCGTGGGTTCAAATCCCATCTGGGGCTCGGATTTTTTTTTTCCGAGTTCCCATTTGATGCACAATATCTTTAACTTCTCTTATATTTACTCGCTTTGGTGGTTGGTAGGGGACAAAGAGGGAATACATTTTGGCTTTACTTGCGACATTCTTAACAAGGGCATTGTATTGTGATCGCCTGGTTAATTAATTTAGCGCTTTCGTGTGGGGCACGGGCTTCTATTCTAGTTTTTCAAATGCATTTCTTATATCCTACCTTCCCTTACTCCACCTTTTCACTATAATAAATTAGTATGAGAGAGGAGAGAAAGGAAGAAAAAAAGAAAATAAACTTTGTAGATGAAGTAATAGAGTATTTCTGAGGTCTGGTGCTAGCAGTAATTTGTTGCTTGACAAAGAATTTCATATTAAATTCGTGAGAATTCAAGCCCGTTCATCACAGGTCAAAAATAAATGTAATCGTTTGGTACTTATGTCGGTTTTTGATCGGAAAACGTTCGAAAAGCTCCGGCTAAACGGGAAGTGTTTGGTGACCAAACATCATCAAATATTGTTTGGTGAAGAAACATTTTATCGTTCAGCCACTTGTTTGGTCTTGTTTGAAAGTTTTTTATCATGTTTGGTCGTGTTTTTTTTTTCCATTTGGCCAGGGATTGAAACATCAACATGTTTGGACACCAAACAATGTTTGATGATGTTTGTTCACCAAACGTTTCCTGTTTCGCCAGGGCTTAAAATTTAAATGAAAAACCATGTGCATGTATAACATCAGTTCAACCTTCCCTATTTTCTGGGTCTTTCATCACTGTTCTTGGGGAAAACTCAACTTTTTTATTTCGGGTTTAACGGTGTTCCTCATCAATATAGAAGCAGTTTTTAGTGCAAATAGTTCTCATAATAAAGTTCTTGTTTATAAAAAGCGGCTTAAGTCAAAACACAATCATAACTACATAATATATGGATAGGAAATTTATTAGTTTTTGAAAAATGAACAACGGCTCACCGCTTTTGAGTGACTTATTGTTTGACGAAAAAAAAAGCTGTCGAGAAAGCAAAAGAATACATCTGAGGCCCTGAAAAATGGCTAAACAGTTAGCGTTCATTTCTGTACTGCCTACTAGAATATATTCATTTGCATTCAACTATTCCTAATTGACCGGTACACGAGTAAACTTGGTGCAGTACTCTCACGCTATCACTCATGTTTGACTAATTCCTGATTTATTTTATTTAAAGTAATTATTTACATCGAATTTACAATGCGGTACTTACACTACTGACAATATGATAGTTTTACTGCTAAAAAAAAGTAACTTGTACAAGAGAAGGAGAAAAGTAAGAGCAAAGAACATGAGAAGATAAAGGCCCCCACTTTTGATAGAACTTTGTTAATGCTGTCCTTGCAGTATCGATCTCCTTCAGAATAACCGGAGACTTTCGTACAGCCGCAGAAGCATAGCCCCTGAAACATAGCCCATCCTCACGCCTGCCAATGCAAAAAATATAGTATTTTGCAATGAGAATTCGATAGTTCAAAGCCTGTCAATGAGTCGAACTATCGTGGCAACCGTATCAGGTTGTATTTGGATTTAACGAGATTTCTTTGTGTATTTTTTCAAAACACCAAGCCTCAAACTGGTTCCAGATGTGGGATGTGGCTGGAGTGACAAGGGTACTTCACGAATTAATGAGGGTTGTCCAATACTCCGACATAATGAGATTCATGATACCTTGTGATAGACATCACAAAGTGTCCCCAAACCATATTTCTTAACAAAATAGTAACAGTTTTGTGACACATGAAGAACGGAACACTTTGTGACATTTTGTGATGTCTATTGTGACGTACTATGAATCTCATTATGTCGGAGTATTGGACATGTATGGAATTAATGTGATCAAGTAAGTTGAAGCCTCTCTAAGGGCACTAAGGCCACAAGGTAGCGGGCATTGCCCTTTAAATCTACTAAAGCAAATATTGAGCCCAAACATTAGCAGCCATGGACAGCTGTTTCGGCCTTTCATTGCTTGTTTTATTGGAATGTGGGTACCTGAGCCTGAGCATTAGCTATGCCATGCTGATGAGGCCTAACAAGGCCGAAACAGCTGTCCATGGCTGCTAATGCTTGGGCTCAATCTTTGCTTTGGTAGATTTAAGGGGTAATGCCCGCTACCTTGAGGCCTTATTAGTGCCCTTACAGTGGCGTCAGCTTACTTGATCACATTAATTTGTGAAGTATCCTTGTCACTCAGAAGACAATTGCCAAAAAAACTGATATGCTCTACTATGGGACGTGGATCTTGGAACGGAAATAATTTTCGCATTGTATATATATTTTGTTTTTATTTACCTTACATTTATCTAGGCCGACGTTTCGCCGACTTAATCTTGGTCATTTTGTTAATAGTGAACTATTTTCAGTTGAATATTAGTTGAGTGGTTCTCTTGCCTATCCCAATCTAGTTATTTTGCTAAAGCTATCTCCGAAAACCACCCATAATTTTGCTGACTAGACTTGCAAACAAATAATTTGTCAAGTTCAAAACTCTTCTAAGCCGTGATCATGACAATATTAACATGATCTAACATACAGTCAGCCACAGTATATTTACCCACTGATTGATCACGAAAAAAAGAATACAATTTAAATGGAAATGTCGCTTTAAGCCCTGGACTAGGCGTCGTCGCAAACTGTACATGTACTAACCTTGCGAGTTACAGAATTGAGCGTCGATCAGTGCCGAGGAAACAACTTGATAACAAGCGAAATATAAAAACCAAAAGCGTGGTGGAAAAATGTTCACATTGGCGAAACTTCGACAGAACTGCAGCTCAGAACAAAGACGATTACTCTGAGTGAAACTAGAATCACAATCTGAATGCGGGGCAGCGGAAGGCGTTATATATTGCTTCTCAGTAATGCTTCACACGTCAGATGGTAGCCAATAGGGATCCAAAAAGTTGACGGAAGCAGGAGTATTTTATTAAACAGCTACAATGGCGTCTCTCCAGCAGAGTTTCAACTTCCGCTCACATGTTTTCACTTAAGAGGCAGTCCCGCTAAGAACGGTCCTCTCGACTTGGCGACCAAAAAAAGTTTTCCTTTATTTTTGACCCTGAAAAGGGTTTGGTACACATGTTTAAAAAATGCTATAATTCTTTTCCAATTCTTTATTTTTGCGCCGCCACAGGCCCAAATTGAATTTTGACTCACCTGCACGTACTGATAGCGATCGAAAGTGTAAATTTCATAGATTTTCTCGAGCGCGCTCTGAGTGCAAAAATTTAGCTCACTGAATTCTATTTGCTACAAGTTACAACGTGTATTCAGTTAGTTCACGGCCAAAATATGGAAACTTACAAAAAAATCTTACGCATTCCAGCGTGATTAGGAGAGACCCTTCTCTTGAGCCTTAATTTGCATATCGAAAACTAACCAAATGAAAGGAAAGAAATCTCAAAAGTTTGGTCTAAATCGTGATAAAAGCCTAGACAGAAAAGGTATAATTTTCCAATGCAAATACGCATAAATGAACAAAGAATCGAACAGGTTAAGGAAACAGTCTTCCTTGGTGTAGTCCTTGATGAACATCTACCTTGGAAACCGCACATTTCTCAAGTAGCTTGTAAATTCTCGAAATCAATAGGAGTCATTAATAGAGCAAGATTTTTTCTACCTAAACCCTGTTTAAAAACTCTTTATTATTGTTTAGTTTATCCTGATCTTCATTATTGTATTATGGTCTGGGGATCTACGTGCAAAACCAATCTTCGCGGTCTTGTCTCTTTGCAAAAGCGAGTTATCAGAATTATTTCGAAATCAACTTTCGATTCCCATTCAGACCATATTTTCAAAGAATTAGAGCTACTAAAACTTACCGATATTAGACAGCTAGAATTGGGTAAACTTATGTTTTCTCTTAACCATTCTCTTTTGCCTTCAAAGTTCAACAATTATTTTTCTTTAAACAAACAAGTCCATAGCTATGCATGCTACTAGATACGCGAACGATTTTCACCTTCCTTTTTGTAGAACAAACCTTCATAAATTTTCTGTCAGTTTCCAAGGATCAACTTATTATAACTCTTTAGAAAATTATCTTAAAGAATCTAATTCTCTCCACTCATTCAAAATGAAATTGAAAAAAAAAACAATTATATGTGAATTATTAGTAAAAAATCTTGTAGTAAATAGTTATCTTTCTTCACATGTCTGATATATTATTTTTATACTCATTGTTACATGTACCATACTTTATATTTTGTCAACTCAGTCTATGTATTTAGTTAATTTACATTTACCCTCATTGTATTTTACTTTCGATCCTGGCCTTACTGTTACTGTTAACTTTATTTTTACTCTGAGGGAGCCCAACGTCTATAAGCCTCGGGGTTTCCTTTTGGGGTTCTTCGCCACTTTCATTTGCTTTGTGTAACTGTTTTGTTTTATAGTTATTTGTATTTTGTGGTAAAATAAATAAACATCCAAAAAAATCCACATCAGAGCAAAGTCTATACTCCAATGAACTGGTTTATCGCTTCAAACCGGCGGGTATCACCTTACCTTCCACACACCAAGAGCTCAAAATTGACGAAAATCCATGTGTTCACATAATTATCGTTGATGTCAAAGCTCATTTGCATACTTCTAAAAATTGGCGAAAAGATATTTTTTTTACCGTTCAGATTCTTTTACTGGCCTTCTAAACAATGGGTCTTAACTTCCTTAAATGATTGTATGCAAGAGAAATCTTGTGTTGGGGTAAAACGTTGCAGTTTGATAATTGTAGACATTATATGCATCTTGAGGGGATACACCAACATAAAATATAGTGCTAATAATTTTGAAACAACCACATGCAAACATATACTCACGGCCTGCCCACTGACAAAATGCTCTGAATGCTTCCAGCAAACAAAAGCGAACCGATTCAATGGCACTACTTTCTGCAAATGTCTTTCCATAATTGTTGGTTTTCATGCGGCTACAGTCTGCAACGTTTCCAAGCTACAAACTCAACATCGTGGACCGTTATAACCAAACAAGAATAAGTTCGCCTGCTCTCTTGCGTTACATTGAACGTGACCATGCTAATTGGGTTGTTTGTTGTGTTATGGGATGGGAGGGGAGTGAACAAAATGTGGGAGGGGACGGAACAAATAAATAAGAAAAATTTCTGTTTTTTTTCAATACATGCATAGAGAAATATATAATCGGCTAATGTCGAAAAAAGGAATTCATTCAATATTATTTTAGTCCATCACATTGCCTCCAATAATATATCGAACACAAACTTGATGTGTGGTAAGAGTGGCCTGTTCGGCAAAACTGTGCAAAGGCCACGACACATGTTCACATGTGCAGGTCAAAGAAAAAGTTTGGCTCTACCTCGGTGTAAAAACCTGTGAAACTCACGAAGACATAAAACAAAGAAAACAAAACATTCTAAACAAGGCGTACAGCAAAACAATACCTCATAAAACAAAGAAGACCTCGCCAGATTTTTGCACCGAGGTAAACCCAACAGATCGATTACTGAGTAAACTTTCATACTAGATCTGCCTTAAAGGTAAAGAGTTTAATATCCGAAATCTGGAATTGTTAAACAGAACTTGAAAGGAGATTTGAAAAGCGGTTGGAAAAGGGTTATGTTGGAGAAAAGATGACAAGCGAAGAAGGTGCTGAAATTAGCCGGCTCTCACGACTGCGTGGGAAGCTAGCTGAAAATTGGAGCGCGAACTACTTACATTTGATGCAGAAATTGAGAACGATTTCCTATCAAGGAAACGAAAATAATGGAGGAATGGGGTACGGGGTTTCCAGCAGTTTCCTGGCATTGATTGCGGAGACCGCGATGTTAGAATGGAGCGTTCAATTTACAATTGGAAATTTTCAACGTGATACTCAGGGATGTAGCCTGCGTGGCGGGCGTAGAAGCTTGTAGAAAGGTGGCTAGGGAAGGAGGGACAGGGAGAGGGCTACTCCCTCCTCCCTTTTCCCTTCCTTCCCATCCACTTTCTACGCCTGTCACGCAGGCTATGAAGGACGGGGAATTTACCTGTTTTGATGACATTTTCTTTAAGACCAAGAAGTTGTTTGAACCCGAGAGGAGCATAATAACTGCAGCTGGCAGATCCTTTAGCTTGTACGCTGAAGACTGAAAACGCAGATTCGCTCGAAAATGACAGAAATAAGGTTTAGCAATCTGACATTCTCCCCTAGTTGCATACTTAGAGAGGGAAAGCGAGAGGAAAAGCGAGATGAAAGAGCACGGAGTGTGACGGGAGGGAGCGGAGCGAAGGGACGGGAGAGAGCTAGCACGCGACCGCTTCCTCAGTTCCTTTTCGTTTCTTGCGCCTTCCATGCAGGCTTTGCGCGACCTGCTGAAGACAGGTTCATTTGATCCAGACTATTCTGCGACGAGCTGAGTGCAGATCACTTTCATCTTTAATCCACCTATTCTATGACAGAATAACGGTAAGGAATAAAAATAAGCAGAAAAGTCTAAAAGAATTGTGCCCTTAAACTGTGCACTTTATTCTATATTCTTATCTACTGAGTTGCAAAAGACAACGGTTAGGTACTTCTAAAAGACAGACTCGTGTCCACAAATTGTTATATAATCAATGCAGTATCTAAAAAAACGTTGATACGAACCCATCTGCGACATCTACCTTTTTTACAAGTTGCTGTGAGTGTTCTCCGAATAAAAAGCCACTGAAAAGTTAGGTCATACGGTCTCAAAGAAAACTAGTCTTTCTAGATTCAAAGCCTCCAAAGTTAAGGTAGCTGTCTCAAAAAAATGATAAGGAGGCATTAAGAACTGTAACAAATATTTATAGAAAGTAGCCACATTTATAAGGACATTGGCCCTTATTTAAAAAAAAACGGAAGTAGTAGTAATAAATAATAATGACTATAATAAGGCTACCGTAAATGCCCACCATAGTTATTTAATTGTGCTGCGAAAAACTCTCTGCTGTTTGAGTCTCCAACCCTAGCCACCCCTCTGAATTTGTAATAAAACTAAGCCTCTACGGAAAATTGAACATTTTGGCGTTTGGAATAAACTTAAATGACGAGACTCTGCTTGTAATTATAAAAGGATTCTCTCTCACTGTACAAAGATAAATCCCATCGCCTTAATGTGTTTGTCTCCATTGTCTCCACTGTATTGAGCCTCGTTTCCACACGCGTTGGAGTCGTAATGTTTCCCTCCAGTACCAAACCCAATTCTGGAGTCACACTTTATGCAGTCATTTTCGTTGTTACCAAGGACACCGATTCTTGCTTTGCCAAAATAAGGGTCACTACTGACAGCGTTAAACCCCTCCGCGTTACAGTTGTTTTGGAGAGAAGCTTCAGAACCAATCAGCGTCTTCCAAGTGTTACGACCCAGTGAGGTGGAACGGTGTTCCCCGTCAGCGATCAGTGAATACAAGGAACTGGCCTGCTTGTGTATGACAACGAAGTTGACCAGCCCATTAGCTTTCATCCCGAGGCAGATCTTGGAGAAGGATGTGTTCCAGTAAGTTGGTAATTTTGTTTCTTGCGCGTCGAACCCAGTCTCTCCTCCTGTAAGGTTGAAGGTTTCCTTGTTGCTCCAAAGGCTGGAATTATAGTGAAAGGTTTCCTACGAAAAGAAGAATTCAGACTATCTTTAGAACTCGATGACGTGAAACACATGCTTAAAAGGGTAATATCCGTCACATCAAGAGAAGGAAAAAGAAGCTGGTCGTCTAGTAGCAAAATGTTTTGCCTTTTTGGGGAAGAGGGGGCTCTTTATACTTTTCCCCTGGTGACCTGGCTGTGTGTGACGAAAGAGTTTCTCTTCCATTTAGATTAAACATAGTTTACTCTCCCTCAAGTCAGAAATCCTCGTCTTACTCTTTTCCCTGTAGTTCTCACTGTCAGTCGTTTAACAGAGCTCAAATCTACCACCATCAGGAATTTGCACTTTCCTGGGCGGTATTCTATCGAATAATAGGCTCCAGGACATCTGGTTTCTATTTTGGATTATGTCTTCCTCATGCACTTCCTTCAACAATTCGCCAGAATGTAATGTCTTGTTTATAGTTGAGGAATCAATGTCTAAAAGGCAACCTTGAATGTACTATTAGTGTTTTGGAGAGTTTGAATTTTTTTGTAATGGTTGAGTTGCGTGCAAATGTATCGTAACTGTCAAGGAACCCGATGTTTTTACATCTGAACAACGTGCAAAATCTTTATCATTGACCGAAACATTCATTTCCTAGTATTACCTCTGGTTTCAATACGTCTGAAGACGAATTTGTCCCTATTGCTCAAGAGGCTCGCGATTTTCTAGATAAGGTCATTTAGAGTTGTCGGACTTTAACTTGGATATTTAAGAAGGGCATGCTAAAATTTCTTAAGGAAATTGAGAACGCTAGCAATTTTCTGGGGAACTCTAGCCAAAGCCAGGAATACTGAGCCAAGAAGTGTTTAGCAGTTCTGTAGTCTACATTATTTCATTTTATTACCTAATACGATGTTTTAGACTTTTATAAAGGAAATTTATTTTAGCCTAGTTGTTTTTCGACACATGTTTTTGGAAGCTGAGCCATTATCTTGTTTTCTTCTTATATATTTGATTATGATGTAAATAGGTATTATTTTTATATTGCTTTTTATAAAGAATTATTATTATAATTATTAATTTTATTATTATCATCACCATCATCATCATCATCATCATTGTTATTATTATTGTTACTATTATTATTATTATTATTATTATTATTAAAAATTATATCTCAAGAAAACAGCTCAGTCTGATTTTACCTTTTTACCATCAATCTTCATGACAAGTGTCCACCCGCCACCACCGCATGTTCCATTTCCCGTTGTATTCATAGTCATATGACAGTAGATATTGACAAATTCATTATCCACAGTCAAAGGGTAGGCTTTGCTCACACTGGAACTGCAAAAGAGAGGAAGCTTGAAATTATTTAGAGCCTTCCGAATCACTTCACAACCAATTAATCATGGTTATACCAGCGCTTCAAATAATTACAACAATAAAGAATGTAGCTTGCGTGCAGCTGTCTTCTATTTCGTAACAAAAGAAATAGGAGACGGCTGCATGCAGGCTACAACGAATGTAGTCTAAACCACAATGTACCAAATGCGCCATGGGCAAGAAAACATCGTAACTTATCTGTGCGAGAAAGCAAAAAATCATCATCTAAATCCCGCATTTTGGCAGGAAATCCTATAAAAGAATTGCTGAAGACAGCAAGGGAAGAAATATATGATCGTTTGGCGGTATCGGTATAATTGTCTTTTAAAGCTTAAGTTTTATAGAAGACAGAAATTTTGAGCTAAAACTCGAGGGGAAATAGGTGATTAAATGCAAGCGCGTGTATCAAAATTTGACAGAAAGTTGTCAGAAAGGTGACAAGAAAATGTCAAAAACTAGCGCGTGGGAAGTAACCGTGAAACTATCGAGGCACTTAAGGGCCTTGTATATGCTTACCCAAGGAACCATTTTGTGAAATAGTGCTATTATGCAGCTTTGCGAACTTTCGAAAAACATACACATTGTACTTCTTGCAATGTTTTGTTGTTTTATGGTTATTGACCCGTAGGCAATTCTTTTTCGCTTTCATTTAAAATGCAATTTGTGTAGCTTACTACGAGACTCAGAGCGAAAAAAGTTTTCAAGTGCTTATTTATTCCAAATTGCACGAGAAAAATAATGTATATGGGTTATTAGCCAAGCGTGAGGTCAAGATGGCGGGATATTGGCCAAGTTCTTTTTTTGCGTGTTTATGGACCTAGACGAAGTCGAGGGCCATAAACACGCAAAAAAAGAACGAGGCCAATATCCCGCCATCTTGACGGAACAAGCGTGGTCAATAAAGGATTTATTATATGACTCAAAGGACGCAATTAAAAGATAGTAAAACGCGGGACGAACGGGCTATCCCGAGCAGTCAAGATGGCTCTATCTTGACCTCGCGGGTAGCCAATCACAGCAAGAGAATTGATTCATCTTGACCGCTGAAAGAGCCTGTCATATAATAAGATTACATATTAATAATATACACGAAAAAATTGTGTTGCATAAGCAACGCAGGTGAATCACGTACAAAAATAATTTATTCATCACGCGCACGTCAAAACAACAGATTTATCAATGTGTTTAAAGTTTTTTATGCCTCAAAAACCTGCTGCAAAAGTTCATGGCTATAGTTATGTATAAGGCTGCTTTGTTTTAAAAGTGACTATCAAGTGCTGTATAATCATTACCTTCAGTATTTCTGGTTCATAATCTTCGTCTTGTTTGTTGTTTCCTCGGCGTAAAATGGCTTTAACAAAGTGTTATATAAGTTCAACGGGCTCATAACTTTCGATTTCGTAATTCCCTTGTGTAGACATCACTTTCTCCAAACAGACAGCCGAAAAGCAGCGCTTTTCGCACCGTGCTCGTTTTAAGAGCTGTTTTCAGCTCCTCTGCAAAAGGAAACCTGATCCAAACGTCGGCCGTTGTTTTATATTTTCTATTGTTTCTGAACCAATCAAAATACATTTGTAATTGCACTGTGTTGCAACTTTGCACTCGTGTTACACGTTTTTGCACTGTGTTACAGCAAAACTGCACTGCTGTTTTAGCCAATTAGAATTGAGTAATTTTTTTGTGCATATTATTAGAATAGTTATATATACTCATTATCTTGTAATCCGTTACTACTGTACTCATTTGGCTGACGATAAATAAAATCGAGTGTGTAAAACTATTGTCTGCAAAATGATGTCACTTCTACATATATAAAACCTATAGTGTACGTATGGCGTCACTTCTACGTGTATACAAGCTATTGTATACGCGTATAAATCCATTACCATTACCATTGTCTGTAGGTATGATGTAACGAAAACTGTGCCAGCACTGATTAATTGCGTGTTTTTAGCGAACCAAATTTCGGATAGTGATAGTTTTGGAACAACATTCCCTCTTATATTCGTCAAAAACCTTTAAAAAAAACCAATTCAAATGTGCACTGACAACTTGTTATGCTGCTCAGTATTAATATTATATAATTTTATATAAATTCGTTCTGCTGTCCCAAGTATAATATCTATCTTGTATAAAGCTTTTTGCAGTCATAATCTATAATCCATAAATTTACTAAGGAAAACAATATTAGTCTACTAGATGTGCCCCTCTCCTATTTTAGTACTACTTTATTCCCTGTAATCAATAGTTCTGTAATTAATGATGAATGGAGAAAAATAAAATACAAATACAATACCATAGATAGTGACACCAATGCATAATAAACATAATTATCTACTCGAGGTAGTCACTAACATTCTTATCACAGCGGTAAATCATAAAATAGAAGAAACCTTTGTCTAGCTTTCCGCTTTTAGAGAAATGTTTGCTGTGATGCTATAAATACATTACTTACGTATTGTTGTCATAAATTTCCTTGCATGTTGAAACTGCCAATATAAAAACAAAAAAAGACAAACAGAAGAGTTGTCATGTTAACGGTTGATTATAAAATTATAGGATGACAGTGAAAAACTCATTGCATTTTAAAATGAGAAGAAATCATATGCGTAATTGAACAAATAAATCATTCGTTTCTAGAGACTGTTCACCGTTTTCTGGATCTCTTGGATAACGAACAAGATATTATATGACTGAAAGCTTCAAGTCGTTGACAACGGTGCGATATCGTTGTATTTACGCTTCCTCCCTAGCAGAACTAGAATACCGTAAACTTCCGCTTATTAGCCCTGAAGTTATACAACTTCGTTAGGGGTTTTAGGAGGGCCTTTAAACAGTTACTTGAAGGTGGGGGGGGGGGGGGGGGGCGTATATCCGGGGGGAGGCTAAGAATAGGGTACATTTATTTTTTTTGTTTACAGGTAGAAGGGGCCTATAACTGGGAGGGATTATAAATGGGGAGGGGGTGCTTATAAGCGGCAGTTTACGGTATAAGATCTTACCTTGTAAGATTTAATGTTTTGATGTGCGAAATAGAATTGCCATTACCTCTTAACTGGTCACAGTTCCTTCCGTCTCCGAAATATCCCGGATTGCAAGTGCAGTTGTAAGATCCTTTGGTGTTATTGCAAAAAGCATTAACGCTGCAGTTGTGTTTTTCTGTAGCACATTCATCAATATCTGGGATGAGGAAAGGTACTAGTTGTCACTTTAACAACTTAAATGATGTCCAGGGATACAACTGAACAATACTGGCGAAACAACAGCAACAACTTTTATTCGTACTGAACAGATTACAAATTTACAAATATTATGGTATACAGTTCCAAGACTGCAATTCAATCAATTGACCTTCCAATCAATTTTCTGATAAGTTGCTCAAACTTGTGTTGGTTATCCAGTTTGACCCTGGCTGCGGCTGCGCTTAGTCACAAGATTGGTTCAAAAAAGCAATAAGCAAATAATCAAAACAATGGAACCTTGCCCTAAAACAATACAGGTGCAACCTAAAAAGATCCAGTGAAATAAGATGTTTCAAAGAGGTGCAGCCCTACTCCTTATTTCCGGCGAACTCAAATAAGAAAGGATGTTATTTACTCTACTCTTTGATTGTGTTGTTATTGTCCATGCGCAAATATGGTTTGAAAGAAATCTGCCGTCGTGTAAGATGTTGACAAAATCGAACACAATTGAATCTGATTTTGTAGTGCAACATTGATCAAGCGGGGGCAAAAATATTTAAGAGTAACATAATTCGGCGAAGGAAAAAGAAAAGATCAGAAAAGACTTAGGAGAAAGAAAACAATGAACTCTATCACTAAGAATCCGAAACTCAGCAGGAAAACCGGTAGTTGGTCTAAGGGTCATTAGGCTAAACTCAACTAGAAAATATATCGTGCCTTGCACACTAGACTGTTACGTACAACTGGTAACGGACTAGGCCTTAGGGTTTTAGAAACACTTATAATCTTACCTGTATTGCAAATCGAACCTTTGAATCCAGCAGTGCACAAACACTGGTAACCTTTGCCAGTAAAACCGGTTTGACAAGTTGCGTTGTTTTGGCAGGGTTGTTTCAAACAGGCATTCTAAGATAACAGAAACATTCAGTGTAAATATAAAAGAATCGGCTCGTATACGGCCGCTGAAGTGATATGCGAAGACAAAAATGGCTGTAGTAACATGCTTCTTCATGGAATCATTTCCCAAGAGTACAGATTCAGAAATGTTTCATTTCTAAAATCTTGACCATTTCTACCAGAGTTACCTAGAAAAGAATGTTAGCATGGCAAAAAATGAGGGACACGCGTGCGCAGTTCGTAGCAACACTTAGAAAAAATCATGCTAAAAACATGCCGACCATTAATAACGGAGAGATTTGAGTTAGAAAATTACATTTTCTGACATACCTATCAAAGCTTTTGACTTTTCTACTGGTTTTAATCGGATCCTGTTCCTTGACATCGATAGCCGTTCTTTGACGCAAAAATTACTCACTTTCCAGCTTTATCCGTCACGGTTTTGAACTTTAAAGTTTAGCTTTCTTCTTTGGTTAGAAAAGCATTTCAGAATGCCGTTTCAAGCTGAATCGCCTTCGAAAAGTCTAACTTTGGAACGAATTCACTGGTATCAATCAGTATTACTGTTCCAAAACAATGTCGATCACGTCCGTGGAACTGTTTTTCTATCAAAGTTTCGGTCTACCACGGACTTTTTTTTTAAGTCTACCTGGATGAAGATAAGTCTTTATAGAAGCACCATGAGTTCTAATTATTACCATATTCTTCTATCATTCTTCTCTTTCCCAGGCTTTTTATAGGTTAAAATCCTCGGTAAAAAAAACTGAGAATGACAACAAATCCTTGCGGCGAGATCCCGGGAAAATTAAATAGGAGGAAATCAATTTTAAATACGTCGTGATAGTTCGAGGTACAGTACACTTTCATACGCCAAAAATGTCCGATATTTCGTCTAAAAAGACAAAAGTCTATCTATTTATTAGTGGAAATTTTCCAGGTAACAAACTTTCTTTATTATACCTGATTATCTTCATTTCTTCGCTGTTGTAGACAACCGAAGATTACTAGTCCGCCATCCTTTTTATTTCAACTTGGACCGCCTGCAAATTTCTATAGCAACGATCATTTAATAAAATCTCGCCAAACAAATGAAGTAATTGACAGCTCTCGAGACTGCTCTGAAGTGACTCCGCCCCCCTCCCCTCACGTCCCTCATTCCTTGTCATACGTTTTATTGGCAAAATGATGGCTAATATTACTGTTCACCTGATACTCTTTAAAAGCAAATAATTGTTTAGACTCTCCTGAAACGTTAGTCATGCGCAGCTCCATAGCAAAAAAAGATGATAAAGAAACTAACAAAGAAATCAAAGAAAAAAGAAAGGCAAAGGAAAGAATACTAGACGGAAAGATAAGGATCGAAAAAATACATATGCACATGTGTTCTGCATCGGTTCGTGCTACTTGTCGCAACGATTTTGGCCGTTGCAAGGTATTGTTACAGTATAATGCCTCGTTCAACTTGTCTCGCAACATTGGCGTTGCGAGACAAGTTGCACGAAACTTTGCACAGTGTAACAGCGCCTTATAAAAGCCGGCAATTTTAGCTATTTGAATGGCTTTTAAGGATTCATCGAAAACTTTATACTTTTAGCGAACCTTTGCTCCACGGTATAAGTACGCTGGGTTTGTCTCCAGTTCTTCTTTATGTCCTTCGAAGGTTGAATTATTCAGCTCACAATTGTATTTTCCCTGCCCATTCGCCTCTTTTTCCAAGTTGTAACTAACACAGTTGGCTTCCATGTAGCATTTCATCTCACAAAAACTACCATCCATGACATCATCGGAGTGAATGACATGATTTTTCAGGCGTTTACCATTAAATGTGTGATCAGGTTTGAACTCCAGTTGGCGGCAATTGTCTGGGAATGAAAGTCACGGTAAGCAAATAAGAGAATAAGGGATACATAACGACATAACAATAATAATAATAATAATAATAAAAATAATATTATTATTATTATTATTGTAAAAATTTACTGAAATAATCGAATGCAATAATCATGTAAATATTCAAACGTTCTTTTAGCCTTTTATCTTGTAGTAATTTTATTATTATTATTATTATTATTATTATAGTTATTATTATTATTCAAAAAACTTCATTAGAAAATGACCAACTTTTAACAAAGTCTTGCGCACTCTTAAATTTTTATGTACACTTTCGGCAAAAATAAAATTCTCGTATTCAAAATTCTTGTGATAAGAGGCTTAGAAATATGTTTAACGTGAAGCTTTAAAATATTTGTAAAAAAACTAATGGCTAAGCTTCCAGTAGATGTGACAAAAACCAGACCAAAAAAGTTGCTTTATGAATAGTCTAAACATCGTTTTAAGTATAAAAAATGTGGAATATAGAACTACAAGGCACTTTTTGGCTCAGTATTCCTGGCTTTGGCTAGAGTTCCCCAGAAATAGTGTTGTCAATGCCTTCTCTAATATTAAAATTACTAATTTGGGTAAGCTGTAATGTTTTCGATTTGTAAATCTGAGTCAACAAAGTTTAGCTGTCGTCTTCTGGATCTTGAGCCTCTCAAGCATAGTATCGCAGAGCGCACGGTGGCGAAAGACACGTAAGCTCTTATTCAGGAAATTGCGCTTGAGTAACTTTCTCCCTCCTTATCTGCTTCGCAAGCCTGCTGTGGTACCTAACACATTCATCGGCCATTCCGCCTGTGGTCGTGAAAACTAGGGGAGTGAACGTTCCCTGTTCGATCCCCATTACTCTTTCCGCGTACTGACTCTT
Source organism: Pachyseris speciosa (assembly GCA_016490735.1). Classification (NCBI taxonomy): domain Eukaryota; kingdom Metazoa; phylum Cnidaria; class Anthozoa; order Scleractinia; family Pachyseridae; genus Pachyseris; species Pachyseris speciosa. The sequence goes on from JAEMWC010001301.1 coordinate 97,255, forward strand.
CTTCTCGTTCTCACGTTTCTTGTAGATCTGTTGATGAGTCAAGTCTGTAAGAGTCTGCACTGAGATGACACTCTCGAACATCGAAGAATGCAGATCTCTGTCTCTCCCAAACTGAGCCTCGAGCATGCATATCTAAACGGGCATCAGGGGCTTTGTTAGCGCCGTGATTTAATATCTTCCCGGTGACCTCCTGAAGAACCGGCTCTTTGTTTCTACATCATTACAGACCATCCTTAACATCTCTGCTTCCCGCCACGCTGGGACACCATTGCGTGATCCACGCTAAATTGAACACCGCATGCGGAGATCGTCGGTATATCCGTTATTTCCCAGTCGTACTGTAACTTGATTGCATCTCTCAATTCCTTCTTATTTAGATTGTAATCAAGCTCTTTTAGGGGAATCACGGTCAGCCAATTTGATGATCCCTTCTCTGTAGCTAACTCAACTGCTCGCTTAGTTTGCGTCGGCAGGGAGTTCTTCGCCTGTTCCAGCCTCTCACTTAGAGAGTCATTTTTTGTTTTCGTGCACTCAGTTGCAGTGTTCGAGTTTCTGAGGCATCTGGAGGTTGGTGTTCTTGCTCAACAATTCGCCTTACAAGCGGCAAAAAAATCATCGGGAGAAATAGCTATCGTTCTCGCGACATTTACTTACAGTCAGTGAAATTTTGTAGGTCTGTCATATCGCTTATTGTTATTCTAAAACGCTTAAGAGGAGGCCATTTCATTGGTTGCCATGAACGCGCGGCTGAGCTCATTAACAAAAATAGGCGGGTGAAACTAACAATAACCGAATTGCTCTATTATCTTTCCTTTTGTTTGGCCAAATCACACATTTATGCTTGTAAATTAATCCAAGCGTAACTGTTAGAACGCGCTGAAAAAGCTACAAAAACACTTCACCCGCGGTCTCGCTTACCGTATTTAATAACTTTTATGATGAGAGGAGTTAAGCGAATTTCGCTTCCACGCATTAATGCCATGACCAACTTCTCTACCGTTTTGAACGCAATAAGTCTACAAACGGTGCAACTACATGAACAAGAAAAGGTTGGACCATAGGTTCTGTGAGCTCTGAAAAGAGTTCCTGGTCCAAGTCGCTTAGCCTTACATCATACATCTTGGAAACAGTTTTGTTGGTTAGCGACCGCAAGCCGTGATGTTTGTGACTTTTTTGCGGACGCGACTGGTTTTTCTGCCTTGTGAGCAGTCAGTAACATGCAGATTAAGTTGCTACAGATGACTGGTTTTCTTCAATGGGGTATTACTGCGTATTATTTCTTCATCGCAACCATTGTTTTCACAAACAATGAAAACGTAAAGCTTGTGGGATGTGGCTGCAGTGACAAGGATACTTCACAAATTAATGTGATCAAGTAAGCTGAAGCCACTCAAAAGGCACTAAGGCCACATGGTAGCGGGCATTACCCCTTAAAAGAAAATGAATTGACTCGGAGCTCGCGCCAAGTTTAACCGTATATTTTCAATTGCAAAAGTCTACAACTTATTCTGTTCCAAATTTCGAGAAAAAGTTATTAACGTGTAGGTAATACTCGTGTCTTAAATAATCCGTTCTATCATCTGAATATTTGTCCTTAGTTAGGAATAAAATCGATGCCGAACTCTGATAAGGGTCGAAAATTTGGTTTATCAAAATAGTTAATAATGTAAATTGACCACCGTACAGGGATTCGATTAGCTGACGTTTCGAGCGTTAGCCCTTCGTCGGAGCGAATCGAAGAATTGTGGGCTGTGTATGGTTTATATACAGATAATGGAGCTACGCTATTGGTGGTAACATGGTAACGTGCAAAACAGGAATAAATTAATTGAATGAAAAGCGCTCGTTGATACCGTGGGGATTAAGAGTGCCGATTTGAAAGATCAGTTTTTGCTCGAGATTTTTACGGCTTTCCGTGGTACCTTGATGTAGGGAAAGGCCGGAGATCGACATGTGTTGTTTGGAATGGCTAGGGAGATTAAAATGCCGAGCGACTGGTTTAGATGCATCTTTATACAAATATTAGGGTCCACACCAGCAAAACATATACTGGGCACATTGAGCAAAACACAGAAGAAAACACAAGTTTTCTAGAACAAAACAATCGAAGAAATGCTCTCCAGTCGGCAGTAGGCTGCAAAACAACATCAAAAGCCTACAGAATCGACTCACTTGAGTTCATATACCAGTAAATGTTTAAATTCTTACGATTTAGCCACTACAGAAAGCACAACATAGAGCTAAACATGTAAGGATCGAAATCGCAGCCACAAGATTGGCCAACTAGAGGACCAATCAAAATGCGACATTTTCGATCCTCCCATCGAGTATAAAATCTTGGAAAAGAGCGCGACTTTTGAAATGATACCGAGAACTCATCTCTATCGTTCCTCAACAATCGGCAACTGACGAGATCCACAAGATTAGGATCGAAACCGCGGTCTTGCCTGACCATCAAACTACCAAAATGTCGAAAAACTTACTAACGTCAGCAGGGATATTAGCCGCCCATAGCACGAGCAAAGAAAATGCCTCTGAAACAGAGGAGGAAAATGTGGAACTTTCACAACCTGAAGGCGATGAAAACGAGTTTCTTAAAGACACGGGTGAAAAATACAGCAAGAGATCGAATAAGAGCGGGCACTGAATTCAAAATTGACATAAAAAGCATCCGCAAAAGTGCAAGAGCTCCTAAAGGCCCTAACTCGTTTTCAGTATCGTGAAACCGATCGGTTGAGATCGGAAA
>JAEMWC010001301.1:112500-137500 GCA_016490735.1 Pachyseris speciosa
ATGGTTTGAAAGCGATCTCGGTCGAACGTGGGGTGGACGTTTGAGTGCGGACTTTTTCCTGACAGTACCACTGCGAATTATAGTCGGCGAAGTTCTGTAACACCTCTTTTAATCTTTCCGCAGAATTTTCACTTCCATTGAGTTCCTTTTGTTCCGTAAGTGTCTGTTTAGCTTTCTTTTTAAACTGACATTCAGTGCCTTGAAGAGCTTTTCTAATTTCTAAACGTCTCTTCGACATTTCATGCACAAAATGGATGAGGCAGTGATCTCTTTCTTTACCGGAAATCACAACACAGACGACCACCTCGATACTTTTAGTGCCAGAGGTTTTATTTTTCTTAGCGAGAAGCGATTAACCGCGAAACGCATTAGCCTCGTTGACGCTGCTTCGCCTCGTAACTTCCCTCCTTCAAATGGAAAAAAAAAAAAAAAAAGGCTCTGGCACCCAGGGTACAAACTCGATCGTAGCTATCTTTGTCTGTCTCGCATAGATACCGTCGAAAAAATTGAAACTTCCAGATCTAAAAATTAACAAATTTAAACACTTGTTTCAGACGCTATAATTTTCCCGGGTTGTGGAAACGCAGCTCACGAATTTCGCTATTTACACGAGATACAAGCAAGCGGTCTTAGTCATCACCGCGGCGACACATCATGTCAAATTATGAAAACAAGAAGACACTGTAGAAAACCGGCTTGCCGAGATATTTTATTTCGAAATTGCATAGAAGTGAGGTTCTCAACTGCCGTGACTAGAGGTTCTTATTTTTCACGTCTCCGTTCGCTTTGAGTTTAGCGGGTTGTCCGCCGAACTCGCTAAGAAAAATAAAACCTCTGGCACCCAGGATAAGGACGCTATTAAAAGATAGTAAAACGCGGGACCAACGGGCTATACCGAGCGGTCAAGATGGCTCCATCTTGACTTCGCGAGTAGCTAATCACAGCTTTAGAATTGATTCATCTTGGCCGTGAAAAGGCCAGTCATATAATAATAGGCCTTATGACGCACCGTATAAATACATATCTGCAGGCTATCCGTAAAACAAAAGGAATTCTTTTCCCGTGGTTACGGGAAGCTTAGGTATTTTTTTTTTTTTTAACAAAGTGTTTCACTGTAATAACGCTCTATTACCAAGAACACTAAACAAACTTAGCGAATGCAAATTTTGACATCGGCTTTTAATAACTTTTAAGGCGCGGTAATTATAGTATTCTGCAGTATATTAACGGCTCCGGATTTTGCCTCTCATGGCAGATATTGTTCGATCTGGTTGTCGGCTTTGAGAATTATCAAATTCCTAATTAGTTCTTTCGCCAATTTTAGTTTCTTTGTTTGTTAAAGTCAATGATGGCGCAACCAGCAGTTTGATGTCTATCATAAAACCACCTGCTAACTTATCAAAAGGTTACGGCACCGCTTTCGCTCCACTTTGGAACTTACGTTATTTTAAGAAATAAATTATTTGCTTTAGCAACAAGGATCGATGGGAAAAAAGTTCAAACTGCACTACAGTACTTTTAATTCTTTGCTGGTTTAGTTAAAACAAAGTTTGTCTGTTTGGGTATGACGACACATTCCTTTGCCGTTTTGGCAACCAAGGTAGTTTAGCGGTATTATTTCTTTCTGAACTCTGTTAGTTGTTTAATGCTGGAAAATTATTTTGATTCAATTATTAAATGAATTTGGCGTTATTAGAGTTTACAAAAACGGTGAAATCGCCCAAAGATATTACTTTCAGCATATATACACGAAAATAGCATCTTCCAGCCAAACCACATTGAAACTTTATTGACCGTTGTAAATGGAAATAATTTTGAGTTTTTTTTTTATAATGAACGTGTTTCTATTCTGATTACCAAGTGAAAAGACAATTGTCAAAAAAACTGATATGCTGTACTATGGGACGTGGATCTTGGAACGGAAATAATTTTCACATTGTATATATTTTTTGTTTTTATTTACTTTATATTTATCTAGGCCGACGTTTAGCCGGCTTAATCTTGGTCATTTGTTAATAGTGAACCATTTTCAGTTGAATATTACGTGAGTGGTTCCCTTGCCTATCCCAATCTAGTTATTTTGCTAAGGCTATCTCCGAAAACCATCTATAATTTTGCTGACTAGACTTGCAAACAAATAATTTATCAAGTTCAAAACTCTTCTAAGCCGTAATCATGACCATATTAACATAAAGTCAGCCACAGGATATTTACCTACTGATTGGTCACGAAAAAAAAAAAATTAAATGGAATGTCGCTTTAAGCCCTGGACTAGGCGTCGTCTTAAACTGTACATGTACTAACCTTGCGAGTTACAGAATTGACCGTCGATCAGCCGAGGAATCAACTTAAATAACAAGCAGAATATAAAAACCAAAAGCATGGTGGAAAAAGGTTCACATTGGCGAAACTTCGACAGAACTGCAGAGCAGAACAGAATCAATCACTCAGAGTGAAACATGAATCACATTCTGAATGTAGGGCAGCGGAAGGCGCTATATATTGCTTCACAGTAATGCTTCACACGTCAGATGGTAGCCAATAAGGATCCAAGAAGTTGACGGAAGCAAGAGCGTTTTATCAACAAGTAGATTAAACACCAACAATGGCATCTCTCCAGCACAGTTTCAACTTCCTCTTATACGTTTCACTTTATTTAACAGTGTGGCTCTAATACTGAGTGTCATATCAGTGCTGGCCATTCCATGAAAAGACGATAACTCAACTGAACTAATTATTTCGGTAGCGGGTCCATTAGCTGAAAGAGGGGCAACATTTCTCCTCCTAGGTAGCTGTGAGTTTAAGATATTTAAGTTCGAAAATGGCTAAATTGGAAGCACGGAAAGTCACAAAGCTCGTAATTTGGATTCATTTTGCCGTTTTCATACTTAAATATTTTACAATCACAGCCACCTAGGAGGCTCGATTTAAATTGAAAATGCTTTGCTATCATGCTAATTCCTTGAACAGAGAAAAACGGTGTAAAAGTTTACTTTTTGCTTATAAAGTATCATGAAGAATGCGCGAATGAGCAAAGCCGGCCTTTTAAACATGGCCTACAAATTGTGAGACTTTAAAATAAATATACACTCCTCAAGTGCCGTTTTTTAGTGACTGTCTGAATTTAGAGATTTTTTTTTCCAAAATAAGCCGCCTCGCCTTACCCTCGCTATAGTGTGTAAAAGCTGTTGCTTGGAAACCAATGAGAAAATAAACTTTGATCACCCATCGAAAAGATGTCTGAATTTCAACAAGTACACCCCAAAGCCAAACACTGATGCGAACCTCCTTAAGGGCTTTTGATCAGAACAAGGGGCAGATCGCCATGAGACGAAAAAACGTTGAGCGCTTGGGATTCAGAATTCCTCCTTCAAAGACATACTTCTTATAGCAGTGTTTCGACTTTCGTTTACGCGTTTCACTTTAGTGGTGTGCTCTAAATATTTAGTTAGTTTAGTTTCATCCGGTGGTCATTCAAATGAGGTCTAGTGAGCAAATTTGATTGACAGCTGTATGTTTAACCTTTTCACTGCCAGAGGCGTCTAAAGTCGCCATAACATTAACCACCGTTAGTGCTTTGAAAACCTGCAACTATTCCCAAATCCCGTGCTATAGTTGAATGAACCATTCTCAGTTATTGCAAAATGCTCAGTTATGTGGACTTTACCGCTCCATAAACTGACCAAAACCTCGGACATCACATTTCATGCGACTTACATTCACGCTGTGGCGTAATGGCCTAAACCGCTGATTTCAGATGTGACCTCCGGGCTCATATTCTTAGGACAGGTCAAGGGGTGAAATACAAATATGTTTACGGTCAAATGAATGCCGCTGGCTGAAGGTATGCCAAAACGAGCAATGGCGGACAAAATCCACGAAAAAAGCTATCGAACGATGCCTTTTGAGGGACATTTGAGGCACATTTGGCCGAGATATCGCTTGTTGAACTCAGAGCACGAACTTCCGGTTTACATGTATTGTACATCGCAGCTTTACTTCTTTTTTATCATCGAAATGGAACGGGTTAGTTTTCTTGAATCTCTTCGAGAATCACGTTGTTTATAATACCAAATATGCAGGATTTGCGTGCAAGAAAAGGTACGTTTACAAGCTGAAGAGCTGTTTTCTATTCTGAAAATAGCGATCTATCTGCATTTTTTGATTCGATTTTGGCAACTTACACAGCGACTTTAGATTTCTGATTATTTGCTAGCAAATATATTATTTTCGCTTCTTTTTTCACTGATTTATAGTGTTTTGACCGGAGCTGAAATTGCAAATTAACATCCTTCCGAAAGAAAGGTATGGAATTCGTTTTTCCGGTAGATTTTTTAACTACAATATCGCTGAAATGTTTTAACGGTCGATTTTGGCAAACGGAAAAACGGTATTAATTGTGCTTGTATTTTCCGTAGCTCCATCACTTCTCATATAAAGCTTTGTAATTTCGTACGCCATTTTTGATATTGATTGGGAAAAGCCGCTACTACCGTGCGGGCTCAAATGTCCGAAATTTTCGGCCATGCTCCCAATTTTCTTCAATATGAACGTATTATTTTGTTACAAAACTAAACTTCAAATGAAGAATGATCCTCGCAGTTGTGAACACAATTTAAGCCATTGCGAAAAGAAGCCGGAAAACATTCAGGACTTCAACCGGTCCGTACCCATTGAAAAGTCGTCCGGAACAATGTTTTTGAACCGTTTACACAGCACTTTCGAAGAGCAAAAGGGGTCCGGACTCGTTTTTTTTTTTTTTTTTTTTTTTTTTTTTTCGGTTTTGGGACCATTGGCGCCTATGGCCCCAAAACCAGAAAAAAGCGAGTCCGGATCATTTCATGCAAACATGGTACGGAAGGTTTACACGGGAAAAATATCTGGTCCGTAAAAAAATTTTTTGGGTCCGGATCCATTCTATTCTGTAGTGTAAATGGTGCTTGAATCAATCTCTGTTTTTGCAAGCGTTTGTTGGGGTCATCGAAGCACATATTGGAGGGAAAAAGCCTGGCAGTAGGCAAAATTGTGTTGGAATCATGTCCTCCTCGTCCTCGGAGTCAGTAGTCAGGCTATGTGTAGGGTGAAGACCAAATTAACTTCGTTTCTGAAGTGGAACTAGAACGGAATCGGCGAGGAGCTCGAAGGAGTCTCCAGGAATGGACAGCAAGATTCGCGGAAGACGGGAAGACGAAAAAGATTAACTTCGTTTATAAGTGTTATCTGCCGTACCTCGTGGTTCTGTGTACGCTGCTGGTGAGCTAAAGCTTTGATTTAACATTTCAATCTTGAACGAGCGAGTACTCGTGCATCGGCAATGGAATTGTGGAGCGGTTTGAAAACAATAATTGTTATTTTATATAAACGGCGCACATCCGACTTTAGATCGGTATTTTAAACGAACATCAGCAATTAATTGTGGAAGTGCCTTCTTATGGCAGAGTCTTTATTTATGGTATCTATTCAAAGAAGGAGAAAGAGAACGGAAAGTGAGCTCAGCCGACGCGAATTACGGAGGATTAGCTGAACTTCTAGTTATCCTCAGGCAGTACTGTGAACGAAGTCAAGGCAAGGTAAAATAAAATAAATGTAGCTAACTGCAATTAAAATTTGAGGCTACGTATCCGTCTAAACTGTTGGTTAGAAATAAGCGAACGCAACTTCGCGATGCGAAAATAATTTGCATATATCCGATGTAAACAAACTGACACAAATTTAGACCGGATTGGATATATTTTACTACATGTAGCTCCATTTGAACATGAAGTTCGAGTGGGACCATCGTCTAAATCAACTGACTTCGGTGAAATTAATCAATTTGATTTGTAAACACTTCAAGTTTTCTTAGCAGTTTACAATGTATTGATCAGTGACATGTGCTTCTGTCAGTGAATTAGCATGGCGATTGTTGACGTTGGAAACCGGTTTTAATAGAGCGCTTGTGTCGAAGACTGTACGACTCATGTAGCCGAAAAATTTAAAGAAAGTTAGATTGATGAGGTTTTCCTAAAGATGCATATCGAGGGACAATTATTTTAGCTGCCATTACATTCTGGACTACTTTGTGTCGCTGCGGTTAAATCCTTTGTGTATCCGATACGCAGCACACCGAATATCACGATGCATTGGAAACGTGGTACATGCACATGTTTGGGTTGCATCACCATACAATAAACGAGTTTTAAAGAGGAGATCTTTTCACTGAACCGACTCATTGGAATTTTCTGTTTTCACCGTATAAAAGGGCATAAAATGCTTGTGAGATCAGCCGATGGGAATATATTTATTTCACGAAGAGCCGGTCTGTTTTTGGCTCATTCGTTTGCAAAACATCAAATCTTCTCCTAGGAAACACATGTTACAGGTGACAATACTATGAACATAAATTATCGGTTAAAATCATGTCTTATTTTCCGTCAGAGTTAGAATTATTTAACTTCCTTCAAAGAACTTTATAAGCGCAATAGTACTTCCGTTCCCGGAATGACGTCATACAAGCGCTGAACCCAATCTCCCCTTAACTCGGTGGTGAAACAAAATGGCGGCGTTTTTGGTCGTAATTTCGAGACTTTACCGGGGCACAGAAAAGCGAAGATTCAACCGAATCAAAAATTTTTTTCACGGTTGTGCTTCTAATTCAGAGACGAATCATTTAAAATGAAAAAAGGAGGGACGTTTTAGGGGTCTCACTCATGTTTGTTTAATGAACTTTTTGTTAGTTTGCTTCACAAGAGTAACCCCCGCACAGAAAGTATCATTACACACAGAACTGTAGCTCAGAACAGAGACGATTACTCTTAGTGAAACTTGAATCACAATCTGAATCGGAATAGGAATCTTTACTAAATTTTTAGAGATAAGTAAAGATTTACCTTAATTTGAGTGACTTACAACAACAAAACGTTTATTGGTACAGTAAAGTTTACAAATTTAAAAATGTTAAGGTACACATAAAAAAGAAGCCATCGAGAAAAGTTGATGAAAAAAGTCACTGCGTTTGAATCATCACCCAAATACATCGGTGTCACTGAAAAGTTTCTTCTACCTGGTAGAACTGGTTAAAATTGTAACCTACTAATTTCTAGGTTTCATTTCTCCATTACCCACTGTACACTAACATTCAACTATCATTGAACTATTGTGAGTTCAACGTTTCAGGAATACATTGGGTACAATGAACTCACGATACCACATGCTTTACTAATTCCTCTCAAAAACAATACCACAGCCTTATTTATTTTATTTTAAATAATATGCTAAACAGCTAATAGTCATGTTCGCCACTTCTAGTATACAGGCAACTCTAGCGTCTAGCTGTAGTGCTCCTCGATCATTGTGTCCAAGCAGGAATCGTATTTCTTGCCTTCTTTCTTGCAAAGTCGCACCATCAGCAGAAACAATACCAAAAGCCTTGAAAGGCCTCGTCTACTTTTATTACAAGTTGCTGTAAATGTTGCAAATAAAAGCAACTCAAAGGTTAGGCCCTACGGTCTCAAAGCAAACTATTCTATCGAGAGTCAAAGCCTCCAAAGTTACGGTAGCTGTCTCAAAGTAATGATAATGAGGCATTAAGAACTGTAACAAATATTTATAGAAGATGGCCACATTTATAGGGACTTTGACCCTTGTTAAAGAAAAATAAAACAGAAATAGTAGTAATAAATAATAATATTATAATGAATATAATAAGGCTACCATAAATGTCCACCATAGTTATTTAATTGTGCTGCGAAAAAACTCTCAAAAAAACAAAAAAGAATTTAAATAAAAAGGAAGCTTTAGGTCCTTAACTAAGCCCCCAATTGTACTAACCTTGAGAGCTACAGAATTGCCCTTGAGTGAGGGACAGGTGTTATGTTTCTTAGGAAAACTTCACACGTCAAATGATAGCCAAGAGGGATCCAATAGGTGGATGAAGGCAGGAGCGTTTTATTAACAAGTAAATCAAACAGCTGCAACGACATAGTTTTAAAGCAGACAGTGTTTTAAAATCATAGTACTCACTTTTACAAATCCATGGAACTTTCAACACAACACAACCTCCTGTCATGTGCTTAACTTGTCCTACGTTGTAGGGCTTTTGATAAGAACAAAGAAAAGGGCACCACAGTACAAAATTAAAAACCTCGCGAGTTGCACTTTCGGTATTCTTCCTTTAAAGAAATTCGGTTACAGCAGTGTTTAAACTTCCGCTCACGCGTTTGTGACCCTCACTCTCAATTTTTAGCCGGTGGCCATTCACATGAGGCCTTATGTTAATATGTAAATTAGTAACGCAGGTCCACATCAGCCAATGGCTGCCAGTCTTTTAACCTGCGAGACCAAATAAAGTATGTATGTATGTATGTAATGAGTGACTATATTTTGTTTCGCGGAGTGTTTCTAACTTTAGAGTCTGTGGATGACGTCTGGAAGGGAGTCCATTTTTAAGCAGTAGCAACTTTGACTAGGAAAATTTTGTCACCCACAGTGCTTATCCATCGGTGTTGTTTAGTATTATTTTATAAAAAGAGTTCGGTAGTTCACAGGTATAAAATACAGGGACGTAGCCAAGATTTTTCCACAGGTACACACAATTTTCCAAATTCCACCTTGTTTCAGCAACTTTGAATTTCAAAATATGCCAAGACCTCAGCCAGATAATAAAATTTGCCAAAATATAGTTTCGTTTTTTTTTTTTTTTTTTTTTTTTTTTTTTTTTTTTTTTTTAATTCGCATGTGGATACATTTTGGACACGCGGGCTCACTATATCCGGGACTAACATTGCGCAACGCAATAATAATGTCCGTTTTGGTAAGAGTTTTTATAGGCCAAAAGGTGAAATATATTCTTACATCCTCTTCCAAAGAAAATTGCACAAAGTTGCATCTTCCCAAGTTAAAGTGTTCAGTTGCCTTACTAAACGATGCTGTAAAAATTAGGATGCCAAAATAAAAACTCTTTTACGCATAATGCCAAAACTTGTTTGGATGCAAGGATGCATAAATTCTCGTCCGATTTCTTGAGTTGAAAACAAATTCCAAACGTTGCATCTGTTTTCCGCTCTCCGAACAATGCTTTTCGAGCCACTATTGACAAAAATCCTTTGAGATAAATATCTGCCACGGTTTCGGGACGCATTTTCGCTTACATTTCTGTGGTTTACGACTTCTATGGCCGTGACAGGAAATGACAGTCCAGCGAAGAAAGTTTATGTAGAAGCCCTTCCACTCGCACGGGAAGCCATATTTATTTTTCAAATAGCGTCGTAGCGGCTGCTTTTGTTTCCCAGGCTTGAAACGAGAACTGCACAAGACTTAGCTTACGTGTGTACACAGAAAGCCAACGATCAAAAAAGCCTGGATTTCACTAACGACGCAAGCACAAGCGCAAGCATAAGCGCAAGCATAAGTAACCTATGCCAAGTTAAAACGAACACTACGCGAGCGAACAAGCGCAAGCATATGCTTATACGTGCGTTAAGCTCGTTTTCACAGTGAAATAAGCGCTCTTGTGCTTGCGCTTGTCCTTGCGTCGCTAGTGAAAATCAGGCTTTTCCTGCATTTTGAAAGCCACGTACACGTTGACTATGCACCTTTGCAAGGCCGGCCTGTTAAAAATTATGCTAAGCAGAGCCTGTCAACTGTCGTCAACATAGGAAACATTTACCAAAGAGTGTACGGTGGACTCCCGATCACTCGAACCTTAAAGGGAAATTAAAAAAGGTTCGAGTGATCGGGAGTTCGAGTTACTGGGAGTTGAGAACTAATGACCGGAAATAAGGAAAACCGATGATCCTGTGCACTCTATTCACACAATGTACTGTGGTGGTGACTGGCAAGGGAGTTAACTGCAGAGATGGGGAAGGTATGCAAGTGCCATGCACACAGCACTTCAAGGGACACCAAAAATTTATTGACATTTTGAAGAAAGAGTTAAGCGGCAAAGCTTGATGAAATGGGATGAAATGTAAACGACCCTAAACTGGACTTACTGGAGGAATACTCGCGATCGGTTGCTTCAAATAAATTCAAAGTTTTGATCTACAGTATTGTATTTTTTTACTTCTCAAGTCTTGAAAAACGTGGTTCGATTTATCGAGGGTAAAATTATATACAAAATGACCTGCAGGGAAATCAAAATTGGTTCGAGTTAGCGGGAGGTTCGAGTTAACGAGGGTTCGAGTACCGAGGGTAAAATTACGGTAAATGTATGAATGAAATCCACCGGAACTCGATGTTGGCTCGAGTTAGCGCGAGTTTCGAGTTAGCGAGGGTTCGAGTTATCGGGAGTCGACTGTATACGTCTCTTCCAAAAAAATTGTTCAAAATAGCCTGGGTATTTTTTACTCTCCACGCGTCGCTTTTAGCGGGCCAAAAAAGACACCTTGAGGCAATAAAGTAGAAGGGTAAAGCTTAAACATGACTTGTGGTATCGTTCAAATATAGATGTACTAGGCACTTTTATAGGCCTCTGAAGATGAGCCTGATATCACTCCGAACCACAATGTTTTTATTTTCGCTCATACCACACAACATTACAAGTATTTCATCTTTTAGAGAGGATTAAACAATTATTTATTAAAAATATTAAACTGGAAATGTTTCTCGTTGTTGCGCACGAACGTATTGAAGTTGCACGATTTTTCAGTGTTTTTATGGGATCGAGCCACCGTCTAGTAGTATTTTGAATTTTTTGATTAATCACAAAAACAAAAATGCGAAAACTTTGAAATGCGATATTTCAAAACAGTTCGACAAGGGGGACTTTAGGTAAAATAAAATGAATTATGAAATTTCGCTTCTGTCGCTGGATTCTTCATATTTACATGCAGGAGCAGCTCTTAATTTGGCCTTCTTGTAAAAGTGAATCACACCATATAAAGACCTATAGATAGTCCTCCCTTTAATGCATTGGAGTTGAAAGGCCTTTGTGATAACAGATGCTTCAAACCGATAGGTGCATGAGTGTAACAAATTTAAGTTAAAACGGAAAGCAAGAAAAGTTATTTGTGATAAGAAAATTAAATACAAACAAAACGTCCTCGCTTCTGTTTAAGCATCTGGTAATAAGGACAGGTGCACTAAGCGAGAACATCTCAGCTAAACTATAAAATCGTATCAGATTCAGGTAGTTAAGAGGCATGCTGAATTGAACTCTATCCTGATTACCAGAAAATAAAGACAATTGTCGAAACTTCTGATATGCTCTTCTATAAAATGTACATCTTGGAACGGTAGACTTAAATTTGCCAAGCCCCATCTACTCAGTATTCCCGCAAAACATTTGCGCACTATTGATATTATATATTTTCGTTTCTCATGTCATTTTTATTAACCAGGCTAACGCCATAGCCATCATCAGTGAACTATTTCCAGTTAAATTTCAATCATTTAGGATTGTTTTGCTTATCCCAGGGCAGTTTGATCAAGCTATCTTCCCAAACCGCTATAGTTTGAAAAACTAAGTTTACATCATTTACAAACAGATGAATTCATCAAAGTCAAAACTGGCCGGTCCAAGCCATGGTGCTAACTTAGCGATCACGAACGTATTATAGAAAATTAACCAATATATTCTTACGAATCCCCAATACAACAAACAGTTTAAAGGAAAAGAAAGCCTTAAGTCCTGAACTTAACCCCCAACTGTACTAACCTTCCGAGCTGCAGAATTGCCCTTCGATGCACGAAAACAACTTGAATGAGATGCAGACTATAAAAACCAAAAGCATGGTGGCCATTGGTTCACCTTAGCGAAAATTCGATAAAGGTACTGCTCAGATCTGCGACATGTTCCGATGAAAACTTCGGCGATGCGTGAATCATAAGCTGAATGAGGGGCAGCCGAAGGTGTTATGTCTCACAGGAATGTTTCACCGTCAGATGGTAGCGATAAAATTTCAATAAGTTGATGGAAGCGAGATCGTTTTATTAACAAATATATCAAACAGCTACAAGTACATCGTTTTAAAAATTGAGGGAGCGGCTTAATTTGCAATTTCGTGACACTTTATGGCCAGTGGTTAGTTTGTCCTACTGAGGCTTTAGATCAGAATAAAGGGCAGGGTACCACGACACAAAACTAAAAATATTACGAGCCTGGCCAGCCCTCTATCAAATTGATTTCCAGTAGAGTTGCGACTTCTGGTCACGCGTTTCACTTTAATGTTTATTTGCGTGGATCTTAATATTATGTTTTATCTGGTGGCTGTGCAAATGAACCAATATTGAACAAATATGCTTGATGACTGTATTTTGTGTTAGGTAAAGTGTTTATAACTTTAGATATCTTTGGCTGACGTCCATTAGCGGGTTTATAAGTTGAATGAGGGACAGCCGAAGGTGTTATGTTTCGTACGGATACTTCACCCTTCAAATGGTAGCCAATAGGGATCCAATAGATGGATGGAAGCAGGAGCGTTTTATTAACAGTAAATCAAACAGCTGCAACGACATCGTTTTGAAGCTGACAGCGTTTAAACTCCCACTCACTTTTACAAATTCATGGAACTTTCTGTCACGTGCTTAACTTGTCCTACTTACTGGGGCTTTTGATAAGAACAAAGAGACAGCCTTCACAGTACAAACTTAGAAACCTCGCGCGCTTGCGCTTTCGGTGTTCTTCCTTTAAATATATACGGTTGCAGCAGTGTTTAATCTTCCACTTACGCGTTTGTGGCCCTCTCTCTAAATTTTTAGCTGGTGGCCATTCATATGAGGCTTAATGATTGACTTTAAATTATGTTTCGCGTAGTGTTTCTAACTTTAGAGTCTGTAGATGACAAATCAAACAGCTACAATTACATCGTTTTAAAAATTGAGGGAGCGGCTTAATCTCGACGAATTTTTGCAATTGCGTGACACTTTCTGGCCAGTGGTTAGTTTGTCCTACTGAGGCTTTAGATCAGAATAAAGGGCAGGGTACCACAACACAAAACTAAAAATATTACGAGCCTGGCCAGCCCTCCATCAAATTGATTTTCAGCAGGGTTCGACTTCTGGTCACGCGTTTCACTTTAATGTTTATTTGCGTGGATCTTAATATTATGTTTTATCTGGTGGCTGTGCAAATGAACCAATATTGAACAAATATGCTTGATGACTGTATTTTGTGTTAGGTAAAGTGTTTATAACTTTAGATATCTTTGGCTGACGTCCATTAGCGGGTTTATGAGTTGAAAGAGGACAGCCGAAGGTGTTTTGTTTCGTACGGATACTTCACCCTTCAAATGGTAGCCAATAGGGATCCAACAGGTGGATGGAAGCAGGAGCGTTTTATTAACAAGTAAATGAGACAGCTGCAGCGACATCGTTTTGAGGCTGACAGTGTTAAAACTCCTACTCACTTTTACAAATCCATGGAACTTTCTGTCATGTACTTAACTTGTCCCACATACTAGGGCTTTTGATAAGAACAAAGGGAAAGCCATCACAGTACACGCTTTCGGTGTTCTTCCTTTAAAGATATACGGTTGCAGCAGTGTTTAAACTTCCGCTCACGCGTTTGTGGCGCTAACTATCAAGTTTTAGCTGGTAGCCATTCACATGAGGCTTAATGAGTAAATTTGCTTGACGACTATATATTATGTTCCGCGTTGTGTTTCCAACTTTAGAGTCTGTGAATGACGTCTGGAAGTGGGTCCATTTTCAAGCAGTAACAACTAGGAAAACTGCTGGTTATTCATTCGGTTTTGTTTACTATTATTCTTTAGTATAAATCTACTAGCGTTCTATCACGAATGCCGTTCTCTGATTGCCTACCCTACTCGCTATCTATTCTGTGATAGATAGTGAGTAGCGGTTGTCAACAAAATTAAGCCGCTTCTTTGCGTTTTCGAAGTGTCTGTAAGGAGGATTTGGATAATTTACTTGTTGAGTTTTGAACGACTAGAAGATTTATACTAAAACAATTAGATTATTCGCTCTCGGTTTCTATGCGTGATAGGTGATTCGGGCTGCGCCTCATCAGCTATCACGCGATAGAAATCTCGAGCTCATAATCTAATTGTTAAATAAAAAGAGTTCGGTAGTTCACAGTTTACGGTAAATGTATGAACGAAATCCACGGGAAATCGATGTTGGTTCGAGTTAGCGCGAGTTTCTAGTTAGCGAGGGTTCGAGTTATCGGGAGTCGACTGTATACGTCTCTTCCAAACAAAATTGTTCAAAATAGCCTGGGTATTCTTTACTCTCCACGCGTCGCTTTTAGCGGGCCAAAAAAGACACCTTGAGGCAATAAAGTAGAAGGGTAAAGCTTAAACATGACTTGTGGTATCGTTCAAATATAGATGTACTAGGCACTTTTATAGGCCTCTGAAGATGAGCCTGATATCACTCCGAACCACAATGTTTTTATTTTCGCTCATACCACACAACATTACAAGTATTTTATCTTTTAGGGAGGATTAAACGATTATTTATTAAGTCCCAAAACGGCATGCAAACTGGAAATGTTTCTCGTTGTTGCGCACGAACGTATTGAAGTTGCACGATTTTTCAGTGTTTTTATGGGATCGAGCCACCGTCTAGTAGTATTTTGAATTTTTTGATTAATCACAAAAACAAAAATGCGAAAACTTTGAAATGCGATATTTCAAAACAGTTCGACAAGGGGGACTTTAGGTAAAATAAAATGAATTATGAAATTTCGCTTCTGTCGCTGGATTCTTCATATTTACATGCAGGAGCAGCTCTTAATTTGGCCTTCTTGTAAAAGTAAATCACACCATAATATAATAATAATAATAATAATATAATTTAGAACTTATATAGCGCATTTTCCATGTGTATATGATCAAATGCGCTTTACAAGCAGATGAAATTGGAATTTGGAAATGTTGGTTTTTGTGGAGAGGGGAAAACCGGAGAACCCGGAGAAAAACCTCTCGGAGCAGAGAAGAGAACCAACAACAAACTCAACCCACATATGACGCCGAGTCCGGGAATCGAACCCGGGCCACATTGGTGGAAGGCGAGTCCTCTCACCACTGCGCCATCCCTGCTCCCCAAAAAGATCTATACATAGTCCTCCCTTTAATGCATTGGAGTTGAAAGGCCTTTGTGATAACGGATGCTTCAAACCGATAGGTGAGTGTAACAAATTTAAGTTAAAAAGGAAAGCAAGAAAAGTTATTTGTGATAAGAAAATTAAATCCAAACAAAACGTCCTCGCTTATGTTAAAGCATCTGGTAATAAGGACAGGTGCACTAAGCGAGAACATCTCAGCTAAACTATAAAATCGTATCAGATTCAGGTAGTTTAGACGCATGCTGAATTGAATTCTATCCTGATTACCAGAAAATAAAGACAATTTTCGAAACTTCTGATATGCTCTTCTATAAAATGTACATCTTGGAACGGTAGACTTAAATTTGCCAAGCCCCATCTACTCAGTATTCCCGCAAAACATTTGCGCACTATTGATATTATATATTTTCGTTTCTCATGTCATTTTTATTAACCAGGCTAACGCCATAGCCATCATCAGTGAACTATTTCCAGTTAAATTTCAATCATTTAGGATTGTTTTGCTTATCCCAGGGCAGTTTGATCAAGCTATCTTCCCAAACCGCTATAGTTTGAAAAACTAAGTTTACATCATTTACAAACAGATGAATTCATCAAAGTCAAAACTGGCCGGTCCAAGCCATGGTGCTAACTTAGCGATCACGAACGTATTATAGAAAATTAACCAAGATATTCTTACGAATCCCCAATACAACAAACAGTTTAAATGAAAAGAAAGCTTTAAGTCCTGAACTTAGCCCCCAACTGTACTAACCTTCCGAGCTGCAGAATTGCCCTTCGATGCACGAAAACAACTTGAATGAGATGCAGACTATAAAAACCAAAAGCATGGTGGCCATTGGTTCACCTTAGCGAAAATTCGACAAAGGTACTGCTCATATCTGCGACATGTTCCGATGAAAACTTCGGCGATGCGTGAATCATAACCTAAATGCGGGCCAGCCGAAGCTGTTAAGTCTCAGAGGAATGGTAGCCAATAAGATTTCAATAAGTTGATGGAAGCGAGATCGTTTTATTAACAAATAAATCAAACAGCTACAATTACATCGTTTTAAAAATTGAGGGAGCGGCTTAATTTGCAATTCCGTGACACTTTCTGGCCAGTGGTTAGTTTGTCCTACTGAGGCTTTAGATCAGAATACACAAAACTAAAACTATTGCGAGCCTGGCCAGCCCTCCATCAAATTGATTTCCAGCAGAGTTTCGACTTCTGGCGTATGTTTCGGTTTTATATTGCTTGTTACTATCTTTTTGAGAAAACTAGCCCAATGTATTTCTCAATTTTATAGCGTACTTTCTTAAAAGATTATTAAGAATATTAGAAATCGAATTTCAGGTAATAAACCTAATGCATGTAAAATAGTTTTTCGGGCCCGAAATGTTTTCCGGAGTTATGAGAAACGCGCGCCTGGTCACGCTTTTCACTTTAGTGTTTATTTGCGTGGATCTTAATATTACGTTTTATCTGGTGGCTGTGCAAATGAACCAATATTGAACGAATATGCTTGATGACTATATATTGTGTTACGTAAAGTGTTTATAACTTTAGATATCTTTGGCTGACGTCCATTAGCGGGTTTATAAGTTGAAAGAGGGACAGCGGAAGGTGTTAAGTTTCGTACGGATACTTTACCCGTCAAATGGTAGCCAATAGGGATCCAATAGATGGATGGAAGCAGGAGCGTTTTATTAACAAGTAAATCAAACAGCTGCAACGGCATCGTTTTGAAGCTGACAGCGTTTAAACTCCCACTCACTTTTACAAATCCATGGAACTTTCTCCTACGTGCTTAACTTGTCCCACTTACGAGGGCTTTTGATAACAACAAAGAGAAAGCCTTCACAGTACAAACTTAGAAACCTCGCGCGCTTGCGCTTTCGGTGTTCTTCCTTTAAATATATACGGTTGCAGCAGTGTTTAAACTTCCGCTCGCGCATTTGTGGCCCTCTCTCTCAATTTTTAGCTGGTGGCCATTCATATGATGCTTAATAAGTGACTTTAAATTATGTTTCGCGTAGTGGTTCTAACTTTAGAGTCTATAGATGACAAATCAAACAGCTACAATTACATCGTTTTAAAAATTGAGGGAGCGGCTTAAGCTCGACGAATTTTCGCAATTCCGTGACACTTTCTGGCCAGTGGTTAGTTTGTCCTACTGGGGCTGTAGATCAGACTAAAGGGCAGGATACCACGACACAAAACTGAAAATATTACGAGCCTGGGCAGCCCTCCATCAAATTGATTTTCTGCAGGGTTCGACTTCTGGTCACGCGTTTCACTTTAGTGTTTATTTGCGTGGATCTTAACATTTTGTTTTATCTGGTGGCTGTGCAAATGAACCAATATTGAACAAATGTGCTTGATGGCTGTATTTTGTGTTAGGTAAAATGTTTATAACTTTCGATATCTTTGGCTGACGTCCATTAGCGGGTTTATAACTTAAAAGGGGGACAGCCGAAGGTGTTATGTTTCGTAGGGATACGTCACCCTTCAAATCGTAGCTAATAGGGATACAACAGGTGGATGGAAGCAGAAGCGTTTTATTAACAAGTAAATCAGACAGCTGTAGCGGCATCGTTTTGAGGCTGACAGTGTTTAAACTCCTACTCACTTTTACAAATCCATGGAACTTTCTGTCATGTGCTTAACTTGTCCTACATTGTAGGGCATTTGATAAGAACAAAGAGAAAGCCATTACAGTAAAAAAATTAAACCTCGCGAGCTTCCGCTTTCAGTGTTCTTCCTATAAAGATATAAGGTTGCAGCAGTGTTTAAACTTCCGCTCACGCGTTTGTGCCGCTAACTAGCGCCAACTAAGTTTTAGTGGGTAGCCATTCACACATTCACATGAGGCTTAATGAGTGAATTTGCTTGACGACTATATATTATGTTCCGCGTTGTGTTTCCAACTTTAGAGTCTGTGAATGACGTCTGGAAGTGGGTCCATTTTCAAGCGGTAGCAACTAGGAAAAATTGCTGCTTATCCATCAGCGCCCTCACGCGATAGAAATCTCGAGCTCACAATCTAATTGTTTAATAAAAAGAGTTCGGTAGTTCACAGGTATAAAATGCAGGAACGTAGCCAAGACTTTTCCACAGGTACACACAATTTTCCAAATTCAACCTTGTTTCGGCAATTTTGAATTTAGAAAATATGCCAAGACCTCAGACAGATAATAAAATTTGCCAAAATATAGTGTCATTTGCTTGTTTGTTTTGTTACGTGTTGTTTTGTTACATGTTGTTTTGTTTTGTTTTTTTCAAATTCGCATGTGGATAAATTTTGGACACGCAGGCTCACTATATGCGGGATTAAGATTACGAAATACAATAATAATTTACGTTTGTGTAAGAGTTTTTATTGATAAGAAGGTAAAATATATTCTTACGTCTTCTTCCATAGAAAATTGCACAAAGTTGCATCTTCGAGAGTTAAAGTGTTAAGTTGCCTTACTAAATGATTTGGATACCAAAATAAAAACTGTTTTACGCGTAATGCCAAGACTTGTTTGGGCCCAAGAATGCTCGACATGTTATCTGTAACTACACACTATTGAGGTCAATTCTCGTCCGATTTCTTCAGTTAAAGACGAGTTCCAAAAGTAGCATCTGTTTTCCCAGGTTTTCCGCTCTCCGAAACGATGCTTTTCGAGCCACTACTGATAAATATCCTTTGAGATAAATACCCGGGGTCTCACCCTTTTATATACCATTTTTGACAGAAACGGTACCCCTTTGGTATACCTAAAACAGGCAATCATCCTGTAATTTTTATGTAACGTTCAATAAACTAAACAAGTACAGTCGTAAGGTATGCGTATTGGAAATATTTTAGTGAAAGGCCCTTTTAAATACCTAACTGACAGATTTCCCGATCCTTTCCTATACTTCAACCCGTGAAACCCCTATCCTTTCATATACGTGAAGCGTGCAAAAGGTATCCATTTCGGGCGAAGCCTCACCGTATAGGCCATTATAGGGAGTACCCCCTACGCCACCCCGGGGGATAAATATCTGCCACGGTTTCGGGACACATTATATCTACGTACATAATGTTACGCAATGCACTGCGCATATATTACATTCTTTTAATTTTCTTTCTACAGTCTACGTAACCACTATTCTGCGCGAGTATTATCATATGGTGTCAGCTTTTGTAATGCTGTTCTGTTAGATACAGATAGTGAAGATTGTAACCTCTTTTACTCCCTGTAAAGGTGTTACCAAACTAAAGTACTCGAGGATGGTTTTGAGGTATAGAGGTTTCTTGTGACGTCATAAAAAATTAAAATTCAAAAGCAAACAGACTTTTGCATTTTTATCTTCACGTAAAAGACATTTTAGAAATGTATCTGCTTGCATGTTTTCAGCTCGGTAGCTTGCTTAGTTTTGAAAATAAAGCAGTTTGAATTTTAGCAAAGCCAGTTACAAACTCCTAATTAATCGGCAGAATCTCCCTCCTCCAACGGCAGAGAAAAAACTAGTATAATACGGCTTTCACACCCACAAATGACAGAAAATATATTTGTTACCTTTCTCCGTAAAGAAGAAAATCAAACTTTCTGTGTTTCAGCATAAATTATTCACAATATTCTGTATACCAACAACATCTTGTACAAAATGAAAAAGGTTGAAATCCCTACTGCCCCTACTGTAAAACTGAATATCAAACGGTACGCCATTTATTCGTATCATGTTCTATCGCTGTTGGTTTCTGGCATGACTTTGTCAAATGGTACGAGTCCATATCCAAACATTCCTTGAGACTATCCAATAAGAAAATCATGTATGGTGTCCTAAAGAATGGTGCATCTTGTTCAACCTTCAACCATTTAATTCTCATTGGTAAATACTGTCTTTATTGTAAGCATTGAATAATGTTAAATCCCAATTTCTAGATTTCGTAACTCTTGTGCTGGAGAAGATAGAATTAGAAATATATATTGCCATTATGTCAAAACAAACGTGGTGCTTTTTCGGAAAATAGTCAAATTTAGAAAAATCTACTTGGATAGGTAATGACAACGGTGTGTAATTCGCGTCAATAACGAGCTTTCAGTTGTATGTCGCTGTAAGTAACCGTGTTATTCGTAAGTACTAGTTTTTTTGTAAGTTTTGTAAGTAATATATACTTAAGCTGTTTCAATCTTTTGTAAGTTTTCAACTGTAAATGTAATTGCAAGTAGTCGCGTATGTGAGCAATGTAAAGTTAAATTAAATTTGTATTTCAAATCTTGCAATAAAAAAGGTTTTTCCCAGTGCGTGACATAAAGATGTCTGCTCACAAGCATGTCACTTACAAGAAAACATCGATTCACCGCGTGTTTTTGAGGTTTGAAAAAAAGAGAAGCGACTATGTGAATGTTTGAAAGCTCAACAGAGAGAAAAAAGCCTTTGAGATAGCTAAAGTAAGAAACATAAATTATGTTTTAACTCGTTTCCGGCCGCCATCTTGGCGACCCTCCGAGGGACGCCAAGTTGGCGTTTTCAGACAAAACACTATAAGTTTGAGTGGTACATTTTGCCGAATAACTCGAGTACGGGATATCGCACGGCCCTCAGACTTCAGCATGTTGTTTATTCATTGTATAACATCACAGACTGAAATTTTTACGAGTGAACCCGCCGCTTGTGACCATCATATACAATTCTTTCTTGTTGATTATTACAAGCTGTGGGTCTTACTGTCCCATCTATAAATCCAAAGCAGTTTTCTAGAGGGCTGCCTTTTGCTTGGATGGCAACAGCATACTCGTGTAACAATGGAGGACTCAAAACATCATGATTCCATTGTGAGATTCCGTGGCTGTGATTGTTAAAGATTTTATCCATGACTTCGTTCGTAATCATGCATAACACTGGAACTTGTCTTCCAAATCGGCTTATGATATCTGAATAACGGCATGGTAAGAAAATCTTCTAAGTAACATGCATAAACCTTCCACTCTATCACAGATTGTTCTTTGCGGACAATGGATGTTCATTGGAAGTCGAAGAATGTTTGCCAGTACAGGGATATCTTGCTTTTGGCCTCTGAACTCTAGCAAACATTCGGCCTCGTCGATGTTTTGAAGATCAAATCTTGCATACGAACTGTACGAAATAGCTGGGTTCTTGGACCGGTAGCTCTCCCACAAGACCAAGAATTCTTCGTCTGAGATTATGTTACAGTCAAACGCTAGTAACAACATCTCTCTTGTTTCACGAAAAGACATTATTCACAAGGTTTTCTCGAGCTCTGAAGGGGCATTGTCCCTCTCTCAGGTTTTTTTTTTTTTTTTTAATATTATCAACATGATTTACTCTGAGCTGTTCGTTCTTCTTTGAAACAGTCTTGCTGTGAATTTGGTGAAAATCGGTCCTCGTGGTGGGAAGAAAAGTGCGAAGATGCACAACGAAGAACACTTGGATTGCCTCACCATCAAGGTAGAGGAAAAGCGTCCTATGCTTGTCAGATGGGCTCTAAATGTTCAAAAGTTTCAGGGCTGTGCGATATTCCGAGCTCGAGTTATTCGACAGAGGGCTTCACTCAGAATTATAGTGTCGGTGTCCCTTTAAGGGCACCGATATGGCGGTCGGAAATCCAGTGGAAACATTTGGAGTTTAGTTTGGCTCTCTCAGAACATTTTTTCTTTCTGCTAAACTTGAAAACATTCGTATAGACACTTCTCTTAACATATAGAGCGTTTTCAGTCACACAAGTAAAAAAATCATCAATCAAGAAATTGTGATATATTAGAAGAGTAATAAATAAACGACATTTGAAAGTCTCAGGGCCGTGCGATATCTCTTACTCGAGTTATTCGGCAAAAAGTACCACTCAAAATTATAGTGTTTTGTATGGAAACGTCATCTCGGCGTCCCTCTGAGGAACGCCAAGATGGCCGCCGCAAACGAGTTAAAACTTATGTTTCTTACTTAAGCTATCTTAAAGGCTTTTTTCTCTCTGATGGACTTTCAGACATTCACATAGACGCTTCTATTACCATGTTGCCATTTCAAACTTCAAAAACACACGGTGAATCGATGTTTTCATGTAAGTGACAGTGAGCAGACATCTTTTTAGTCACGCACAGTGAAAAATTCAGACTGCTCTATTTTCAAAGCAAAGCAAGCTACCGAGCTGAAAACATGCAAGTAGATACATTTCTAAAATGTCTTTTCCGTGATGGAGATAAAAATGCGAAAGTCTGCTTACTTTTGAATTTTAGTTTTTTCCCCTATTGGGTTATTCAGAACTCGAAAACACGAGGCGAATCGATATTTTTGTGTACGTGAAATGTCTCTCAAAAACAATAAAATGACACGCATTGTGGAAAACTTCCAAATTCAAACTGCTCTATTTTCGAAACATAGTAGACTAATAAGCTGAAAACAGGCCGCCATATATATCTTTAAAATGTCTTATACATTATGAAGGTAAAAACTCAAAATTTTTTATTTTAGTTTTTTTCTGACGTCACGTGCAAACCACAAATATGTCCAAATCTCTCTCTATATATATATATATATATGTCCAAATGTCAATATATGTGTCCTCAAAGACTGGATGTGAATATTTCACTGTTTGTGAATCGTTTGATGCTAAAAACTCCGCGGGCACTCAATACGTTTTTGAAGGCTAATCAATTTACAATGTATACCTCAGGCAAGATTATGATTTTTCGTACTTTTTATTCACGACTATCATTCTTTTAAATAATATTATTCAGGCGATTCCACGCAAGACCGTTCGATTGTTTACTATAGATTGTATTTATCTAGGTTTGACAGTCAGATATCAAGCAGATTTGCCGTTATTATTTTCCAAAAATCACATCTTCAAGCAAGCGGTTAATTTGTGCAAATTACTGTCTTCGGCTAAGTGGGCAAAAAAGGTGTATGGCTAAACTGTCCGGCATAGTTAACCTCTCTGAAGGGATCTATAGCAGGTAACGTAAATTATACATACCACTAGCAAAGTTACCAGTTCGAGAAACATTTCAGAGTCAACGGGAAATCACTGAAAAGTCCGTGGTTCCTCAGTGAACGTCTCATATGGAGAGAATGCATGTCGGCGCGTTCAAACCACAGTTCTCATCTTCGATGACAGCTCAAATGGTTCCTTTTACAGCGACACCCCATCCAATTTGCTGCATCTGCAATTGGTTCAGCAAAAAAGCTCCAAACATCATCATTTCTTTTTAGAGTTAGCTGACGGACATCTTGCATCTTGGTATTTCAAATAATGATCTGGCATTCAGTTCGTACCGGCTGCTTCGTCAATGATGTGGAGAATGATGTTTAAAGCACTTTTAAACTTCGGGATGTTTAACTTTGAAATGCCTTGCTATAAAATTGCTGGCAAGTTAATTGTCATGTAGTACGAAAACTGCGAAGTTCTACGATTTCATGCCCACTGAGGGTTCTGTATGGTGTTTATGTTTGTGCGCGTTTCCGCTGACCGGTTCTTATTGCTTGCAACTCGAGGCGTGCCTGAAAAGATTTCTTCCTGCTATTTACCCCAAATTTAAGTTCAGTTACCATACCTTGAAAATCCTTAATAATGCTCATTTTTAAAAGGGTTTCCTCTGTTTTGGAAATAAGCTGATATTTAACAGAGTCTTAACACAAGTGGAGCAATGCAGGTACCGCAAATGATATTCTAACTTAAACGCCTGGGGCGGCCATTAAGTTTAGGGTCCTGGGGAGGGAGGCAGGGAGGAGTGTTAAATACTGTAGATATGAGCCGTTTATTAGAAAGAGGCGCTTATTTCACTTAAACTCATTGTCAAAATTTGTGGAAAACGAAAACGTGCCGTTCATTGACGACCAAAATAAAGTTCCTGACACACTGATACAGAATTAAGAAGATAAAAGAGCGCTATAGGTACTTTTGTATTTGGGATTGAACAAGATGCACTTGTACTGCTGACCAAGCAAGCAAGAAACTCAATAAATTGCATGATTTTACTCTGTGGAGCGTTTCCATGGTTTCTGAGGTGATTTTTGGGGGTGTCAATTAGAAACGGGGCATTTATTAAGGGGGGAGTCTAATACAAACTGTACACCTCAGGCGTGGGGGGAGGGTTCATTAGAAACAATGCGTTTATTTGATAGTGGGCGTTGACGTATGAATAGTTTTGCGGTTTGCGATGCTTTCTTTCTACTAAAGTCAGAGGCCACTTGCTGGGAAGCTAGAAACTAAGATACCTGAGACACACACATTTTCTCTTCATTTCTGGCCTTCCTCGTGGTCTTTGAAACTGTATCAGGATTTGCTATGAACCCAGTCTGCTCATTGTCTTGAAAAATTTCCTTCAAAAATTCTTTCTGTCTTTCACTTAAGGGAGATAATGATTTGCAAGATTTTAGCGCCCACCGATGGTCGTGAAAAAGGGAACGCACATCACGCGGATCTATATCCTCATCCCGTTACCACACTATACCCACGAGTCAGCTACGGACAGTGACTAACACACATCTAACGTATCAGTCAATTCCAAAAGAGCCCATCCCCCCTCCCCCCTACGGGTATACCCCTGGTACTTTACCCGAAATGTGTCCCGCACGGTGGAGCATTTGACTATCGGCGGTCGCCAACTAAAGGCTTTCGCGCGTCTTTCGCGCGCAAAAATTCATTCATTCATCACGGGAGCCGTTTCTCTCCCTTCACTTCAAGATTCCACGTAGGTTTTCAGTTGTTTACGAAATTATTCAAAGTTTGGAGGGCCGACAAAAGAGATCGGAAAAGAGTTTTGGCGCAGAATTTTTCGGATTTGGTTTGCAAAGGTAAGCGATTTTAGATTAAACTTTTTTTTTTTGAGCGGGGAGCATGCCAAAATGCTTC
The DNA here is from genome assembly GCA_016490735.1 of Pachyseris speciosa. Taxonomy (NCBI): domain Eukaryota; kingdom Metazoa; phylum Cnidaria; class Anthozoa; order Scleractinia; family Pachyseridae; genus Pachyseris; species Pachyseris speciosa. The sequence continues at coordinate 137,338 of JAEMWC010001301.1, forward strand.
ATGCAACGAGTGATTTGCCATGGATTTATACTTGATTTGCCCTTTTTGAGGCCCTGACGGTGGTGCATTTGACCGTCTAAACTGGAAACACAGAGGGATATTTGTTAATTTGTTTTCAAAAAAGTCAAATGCCCGGGGTTCGCCCGGGTGGGAGGATGGGCTC